>PVJA010024597.1:0-31676 GCA_004027025.1 Myocastor coypus | reverse complement strand
AAAAAAAAAAAAAAAAAAAAAAAAAAAAAAAAAAAAAAAAAAAAAAAAAAAAAAAAAAAAAAAAAAAAAAAAAAAAAAAAAAAAAAAAAAAAAAAAAAAAAAAAAAAAAAAAAAAAAAAAAAAAAAAAAAAAAAAAAAAAAAGAACAAAGAAAAGAAAAAGAAACAATGCTTAAAGACTGGCAGCAAATATATAACAAAGGAATTTGATAATACATACTAAGACAGTATAAAATATAATTACATTATAAAAATTTATCTTACATACACAAATGTTAGTTTCAGTGTCACTTTTGGTAGTCAAAATATAGGTATCCTGAGTTCAACAACAATATATATATCAATAAATTTAGAATGTTTTTGTATATTCCTATGGGATCATGAAAAATGCTATGTATCAGTGGTCCTTATATTTTAATGTACATATGGATCTGTGATGTCCTGGTACATGTTTAACAACTGATGTCCAGGACAATTTTGATTTGTAGTGCTTTATGATCCTATGATGTAAGGGCCCCATCATCCCTGATTTTGAGGTTCCTAAATCATGCTACTGATGCACTTGGGAAGAGATATGCACGTTTATCTGTTTTGAGCTTCAAGCCAAGGCTCATGCATCACTGAATTATGGATTACTTGGGATCATATTTAAACACAGATTATGCTTCACTTAATCTGGGATGAGGCTTGAGAATTTTTATATCTAAGAAGCTGTTGGTGGTTCATGTTCTAGCTTTTAATGCTGCTCTTCTGGGTATGATTGGACTTACAATTTTGCAGAATAGTAGCTATTGATAAGGAGATAATGTTCTCAGTATATTTTTATATGAAGGAAGAAGTCAGGCTACAATGTGAATATCACTTCTCCAGGATACATAGTATAATCATATTGTATCCTGTTATATGTCCATATATATACAATACATATCTCTGTTTATATATAATTGACATAACAAGGAAGAATAGAACTGATGAAATTTTATTTTGTCTTCTACTGCCCCTTAAAAATCAATCCAACTGGGGTATTTTCTCCCTCTTGAAGGTAAAACTAAGAATTAACTGTTTAATTTACAAAACAGTTGATTTGTGAAATTGGATGTGAAGTTTTAATCATGTCTCTCAATTTTACTTAAAATTCAGTGTTCCCACTTTCAGCTTGGACAGTACTCAGGAGCACAACTTAGTTTTGACATAGGAGCGTGAGTGTCGCCACTCTTCCTCCACCCTTTTCTCCTCTGCCTCCGTCTCCACCTCCTCCATTTTTTTCCAGTCTATCATATCTTTTGTGGTTGGTACATGCTGAAGAAAGGAGGGAAATGTACAAAGAAGTTCTCACTTGAACATCTTTTAGTACTGTAAGTATGGTTTGGCCCTCTTCCTCAGAGTTTCACTTCTGGGGACTCCTCACCTGCTACATTTTAGCACGTACACTCCTCTTCATGTGGTCTTCTGGCTGGGCTGAAACTCCCCTGGCACTCTGCAATTTTTGTAGGCATTCTGAATCCACCTACGTGCTCTGGTTGGAATCACTTTTCCTTCCTGGAGATCCAAGTGATTTCCAACTCCAGAACTCTGTCACATGGGAAACTTTCACTTACCTCTTGTCCTAAGCAACTGGTGAAGTTGAAGCCATGCCCCCCATCACAACAAGCCTCTAGAGCTGCCCTTGGCTCAGTGGGCCAGCTGTGCCTCTGGGTTCCTTCTTAGTTTCACTCACTAGCCTGCCACTGCTACATGGCAAACTCTAGAGCTCTGTTGAAGCTGGAGCCACTTTGCAGAGCTCCTGATGTGTGGGTGCCACAGTGTGCACGTAGCCCCCCTCCTTGGCTGTTGGTGAATAAACCCCATCTCTTTATCTCTGCCCCCAGACTTGCTCCTTCATGATTTGTTCCTCTCAGCTCAGGCTTCATTTTGCTTGCTGTTGTGGCCATGAATTCTAAGAGTATCACAAGATATCATTAATTCTCCACTTAAAAAAACCCCTGAATATACAGTCAACTCTGGTTTCTCCCTCTAGTGTTCAAGGTCAATCAGATTTGGCGTGAAATTCAGCTTTAGCAAATACACAAAATTGGAACGAAATATCTCAAAATGCTAACATTGTGCTGAGGTGGTGAGATGGTGGATGCTTCTTTTCCATTTTTTTTTGTGAATATATCACTTTTATAATAAAACTCATTAAAAATAAACCATTTTTATAGTTTGGCTTTCAAAATCTGTGAATGGATCAGTTGTTTTTAATCACTTCTTAGATTTTTAATATTTGTTTAACCTCTGACTGCCACCTCAAGTTTATGCTATAGTTAAAAAGGTTATCTGTGAAAGAGCCAATTTATTATCTGAAAGATGGACACTGTTTGTTTAGAATTTCATATTAAATTTAATGAAGGCTTTTCCTGTGGGAGGCAAATGTTTGCCAATTCACTAAAAATTACCAAAGAAATGTAATTTTTTTTTTTTTTTTTTTTTTAGGATTATAATGACCTTTTGAATTCTGCCTTCCTTAATTTAAAAAAATAAAAAGAAATAACATTTTTGTTCTCCTTTAGACAGCAGCAATCAGCTGTTCTATGGCTGGGGAAATGATAGAGCTGGACCAGCTGTGGGTTGCTGCTGTGCACAGAATGAATGAAGGTACCCTGGCCCCTGAGCTGGCAGGTGTGGTCCAGCTGGGAAAAACTGGAGCAGGTGCACATGAGCATACACGCAAGAAGGCATCTGGGGTCAAGAAGTTCTCATATTTCCCTGGACTGCCGGTCAGGATCAGAACTCTTGTTGATAAGTAGAGTTCTGGTTCTGGATGTATTGTTACGTATTTTATAGAATGCATGTTCTGATCCACTAACGGACTCACTCAGCTTCTGAACATAGTTAATCTTTTCAGTCTCCATTTCCTATGAAAGCCTGGTAAGGAGGAGTTGCAGGGGCATGGAAGGGGTGCAGGGCATGCTCCCACTTGGCTCCTACTGCAAGATCAAGCTGGCCAGAGGTGAAGGTGATGAATGAAGAGACCAAATACTGGATTGGTGTTCTTCCTATTTCACCTGCCACACATTGAATTAATCTTTAGAATTTTACCATGCATGGGGTGAAAGGTTTAAGATGGCAGGAAGCAAGTGTTATAGAGTCCAGAGAGACCAATAGGAAAAAAAGGCTGATTTCCAGGCATTTGGATGCATAGTGACCCAGCCAAACTCATATCAAAAGTGCTGGGACTTAGAACAAAGGAAAAGTTTTAGTTTTATGTATTTGGCTAAGGATGCGTTCTTCACAAAAGGGGCAGGAGGGTGAGGCACAGAGTCATGACAAAACAATGAATAACAGCCCTGAAAGAAAAGAAAGCCTTATAAATCTTGTGAGAACAAGTTGACAGGAGCTCTGTTTATAGGATATAGTTGCCAATCTTATCTGTACCAGAAAAAGAAGTTATAGCTGCATGGGAGAAGGGGGTAGTTTGAGGAGCTCTCTTTACTTCTATCTTCATTTCCCTCTTTTGATTTTTTATGTTCTAATGGAGAGTGTCACTACCATTAACATTTGCCTTGTTATGGGAGGTTATTTCCCTCGTGAGCAGAGATAGAATTACAACAAACAAGAAAAGAAACATTTTGCATCTCCATGTTGATCCTCAAGCTTTAGCTGTGCATAGACTGGTTATCTTCCAGGGTGTTTAGAGCAGGGCTGTTCTGTCTGCTGGATGCCTGATTTCTCACAGGTTCAGCTGGCTCAGGTGGTCTGGATCCTGCTGGTCCAGACCTATTTTGGGCCATTGGTATCTACTGACTGTGATGGATCTAGGGCATAGTTTCTGTAACTTTAACAGTAGTGAGGGTAGATAAGATTATAGTTGGGCTTTATTATTATTACTTTAATCCAAATTCTCAGGTTTGAGTAGGTATACTGGGTCTGTTATGAAGATCTTACATGACTATTTTTAAAGCCTGTATTGGTCTCCTTAAGGTTAATTTCTTTTTCTTTTTTTTTTTTTTTTTGATTTAGAGAGATCAACCTTAATTTCACCTATTATTGGGATGGCCAGGTGAACAAGATCTGGTTAGGTGAATACCAATTTGTTTGATGGGGGTGTACTAGACTCAGAGGAGGACTACAGACAGGACTTTATTTCATTTCAAGTGGGGTATTTTACAAAATTTTAAAACAGCAGTTTGAGTATCTGATTTATGTGTTTATCTTCCTTTTTCTCCTCCTCTTTTTCTTATTCTTTTTAAACCCTGTGGCTGGTAAGATGTGAGCATTTTATTTTATCATTAACATTCATGTGGCAAGGCATTGTGGCATACGTCTGTAATCACAGTCCTCTGGAGGCTGCAGCAGGAGGATTGATGTGAATTTGAGGCTAGCCTGGGCTACAGTGTGAGTTCAAAGCCAGGCTAAATTGCATAGTGAGACACTGTCTCAAAACATTTGTGTGAGCCTTGGATTATCTTAGCTATGAATATGAGTCTATTGTTTGACTTTGAAGTCTGAGCTATTCCAGATCTTGGGATGATATTTCTTTATAGCACATTGGCCACTTCTCACGTCTTTTTTTTTTTTCATGTGGGGAAACCTTCAAGAAGGTGCAAACAAGTATGAACATGTATTGATAGCCACCAGCTTGAGACAATTTAGTAAAATCAATGAGCAAATTTTCACACGGGGCAGCTTCTGTTTTCTGCATACCTGGGGACTGGATGAACCTTAGTCTTGCATTGTTTTGTATATAGATCAAGCATTGTTTGCAAACAGCCTGAGCTATTGTAATGAGTCATGACAAAAAAAAAAAAAAACAAACAAACAAAAAACAGAAGACTAGTAATGTTTTCAGTGTTGTTTTTTCATGTACAGCTCCTGATAGAATTGCTTTGTGAACCTGGGTGCAGCAAATTAGGTCTAGCCAATCTCCCATTAGAGGTTCTCCACTATGGTAGAGGGGTGGCAGTGATTGGGAGGTATGCAGGTTAATGAGCCTCCTATAATTGTGTGTGTGTGGGTGGTGGGGCAGGGATCACAAAGGCCTCAAAACCTGTTCAGGGTTTAGTCAGGCTTCCCAAAACTGTGGGTGTGAGCTGAATCTCAGCCAAGTTCCTGTGTTGATGTGTGTGTGTGTGAGGCCAGGCTGTAGCTCAGCCAGGTTCCTGTGATAGGGGTGAGGTGGACAGAAACTCAGCAAAGCCCTACAAAGGTGAGGGTCCAGGGCAGGTCTCCCCAAGGCTCCAGAAGCTGTCCATGACTCGTGTGACCAGAAAATCCTCATCCAGACCCCCCAAGGCAGCTCCTGTGGAACCCTGTAGCAAAATTCCTTGCAGAGAGGCTGGGTTCAGACCTTCCCAGCTAACCCAGGAGTGAAACACTTTGCCAGGGTACCACAGTGGTTAATTTCCATGGGTAACAGCAGGAAGAAGGAGAGCACAGCAGCCAGACATAGCCAGGCACATATGGACAAGTTCCAGCTTGGTAGATCTGGACCTGAATTTCAGTAGTTGCAAACGGCATAAATATACCGAAGCTGTACATCAAAGGTCAGAGGACAGCACTATATAAGGTGACAAAGAGAAGGAGCAAGATGCAATCTCAGTCCCAGAGCAGACCCAGGACAAATGCAGGAGACATTAGCATAGAAGAAAAGGAGAATCACACAGCTGAAATCTCTGAATTAATAGCATCTAAAGTAAAGAAACAAATGCAGAAAGGTATAGAGGAAATCAGATCAGAAATAACCTGTGAAGTAAAAAAAGAAATCTTCTAATTAATAAAGTCTGAAGTAAAGGAAGAACTATAGAAAGGTTGAGAGGAAATCAGATCAGAAATAATCTCTGAAGTAAAAAAAGAAAGGATAACTATAATGAAAGAATTAAGATATGCTTCTAAAGAAGACATTGATAAAAAATTAGAGGAAAATAGAAAAATGATGGAGTCCTTTAATGAGCAAGATAGGAAAGAAATAGATTGCATGAAGCAGTTTATGCAATATATAGCAAAGTAAAATCTCAATCTCAAACTGGCAACACCATATGAACGAAAGTGAAGATAGAGTTTTAGATCTTGAAGACACAGTTGCAGCTAGTGAAAAGGTAAGAAAGGATCTCTTAAAAACAACTAGGATGCAGGAAAAAATAATTTAACATCTGCAAGATGATGCAAAGGTGAACAATGTGAGATTAATAGGCATCACAGAGAAAGGAGTTAATACAAATGATATAAAAAGAATATGTGCAGAAATAATAGCAGAAAACTTTTCAAATATGGGGAAACAATCTGATATTCAGGTAACCAAGGCATGCAAAACTCCAAATGACATCAACCAAACTAAAAAAAAAAAAAAAAAACAAAAAAACCCCAGATTTATTTTAGTCAAGAAATTCCTGAAATCCAGCAGAATAATATACTAAAAGCCACTAGAGAACAGAAAGAGATTATGTTTAAAGGAAAATCCATCAGAATAATGGCAGATTTCTCTTAACAAACCATGAAGTCAAGAAGAGCATGGAACATAGTGCATTAAGTCCTTCGTGGAAACCAATTCCAGCTCAGAGTGCTATACACTGCGAAACTCATTTCCAAGTTTGATGGAGAAATGAAATACTTTCACAACAAAAAACACCTAAAGAAGTTTACAATGACAAACTCAAACTTACACAGATTACTAAAAGATTCTTAGAGAGGGACCAAAATGACCCAAACTACATGAATGAGAACAGAAAGAACCCACCAAATAGGGCAACCAATTTAACACAGGAGAAAAATGGTAAATAATAATAGGTAAAAAACATGTCAATTATAAGTCAATATATTTCATTATGGCTGTCAATGTACATGGACTTAACTCTCCTATGAAAAAAATAGACTGGTATAGTGAATTAAGAAACAAAATCCAACAATATGCTGCATACAAGAAACATATCTAACTCATAAAGAAATTCATAGGCTGAAAGTTAAAGGATGGAAGGCAATACTACATGCTCCAGCACTTCAGAAGAAAGAATGGGTATCAATACTGTTTACAGGTAGTCTGGACTTCAAATAAACATTGATCAAACAAAATAAAGAAGGCTACTATATACTGGCTAGGGGAATAATTCAAGATGAAGAGGTACCACCATAAATATGTACACACCCAGTGTGGGAGCACCCAGCTACAGAAGACAAATCTTAATGGACATGAAGAATCTAATATCCAATACCACAATCTTAACAGGAGACCTTAACAGCTCTTTAAGCTAAGGAAATAGGTCAAACAGACAAAAAATTAGGAAAGAATTAACAGAACTGAAACAGCACTTGGAACAACTAGATGTAGTGAACATATACAGAGTGTTCTATATAACGACTTGTGAATACACATTTTTTTCAGCTGAAAATCATACATTTTCTAAAATAGACCAAATACTTGTTCATAGGTCATGCTGAAGTATATTCAAGAAAACAGAAATTATCGTATGCATATTATCTGACTATAGTACATTGAAACTGAAAATAAATGAAAAAAGAAACCATAAAACCCCCAGAAATAGAACACCCTCCACAAAGACCAATGGGCTACAGAGGAAATTAAACAATATCTACAGTTTAATGAAAATTCATAAACAATCTACCAGATTTTATGAAATGCAATGAAAGCAGTTCTTGGAAGGAAATTCATAGCTCAGATATCACACATAAAGAAAACAGAACAGGAACAAATAAATAATGCTGTGGCTAGATCATATGGAAAAGGAGGAGCAAACCAAAGCCAAAGTCCAAAGATAGGAGGAAATTATAAAGATTAGAGCAGAAATTAATTCAATCAAGAGAAAGAAAACAATACAAATAATTAATGAATAAAAAATCTGGTTATTTGAAAGATTAAACAAAATTGATAAGCCCCTAGCTAACCTCATCAAAAGATAAAGGAAAGAAAAAACTCAAATTCAAGCAATAAGGAATGAAAAGGGCAATATTACCAAAGACCCAGTGGAGATTCAGAAGATCATGAATAGTTACTTTGAGAATCTTTACCTTCACAGAATTGAAGACATAGATGAAATGGACAGATTCCTGGAAAAGTACAATTTACCAAAACTGAATCAAGAAGATATAAGAACTCTCAATAACCCAATAGCCAATGAAATACAAAATGTAATAAAAAACCTACCAAGAATGAAAAGACCAGATTGATGGAGTCACTATTGAATTCTATAAGAAATTTACAAAAGATGTAATCCTGATGCTCCTCAAATTCTTCAATGAACTTGAGAAGGAAGAAATCCTGCAAAAGTCATTGCTGGATGCAAGTATTATATTGATACCAAAACCAGAGAAAGATGAAAGCACAAAAGAGAACTATAGTCCAATCTCTCTCATGAACATAGATGCAAAAATTCTCAATAAAATCATAGCAAATAGAATACAACAAATTATTAAGAAGATTATACATAATGACCAGGTAGGATTCATCCTGAGGAATGCAAGAATGCTTCAACATGTGTAAATCTATAAATGTAATACACTACTAATAGAGCCAAACCCCAAAACCATATGATCATCTCAATTGACGTAGAAAAGGATTTTCACAATGTCCAGTACTCGTTCATGTTCAAAGTACTACAGATAATAGGAATAGATGACTTCCACTTCAATGTGATAAAAGCCATCTATGACAATCCAATGGCTAACATAATCCTCAATGGAAAAAATAAAACTGATGTTTTTCACTCTCAGATCTGGTACCAGACAAGGATGTCCTGTATCACCACTCCTATTCAATATAGTTTTGAAATCATTATGTAGAGGCATTAGAAGAAAGAGAGAGAGAAAGAGAGAGAGAGTCATTAGAAGAGAGAGAAAGAGAGTTATTAGAAGAAAGAGAGAGAGAGAAGAGAGAGAATAAGAATAGGTAAAGAAGTCCAACTATCATTATTTGCAGATGATATGATAATCTACTTAGAAAGACTCAAAAATCTCCACTAAGAAGCTACTAGAATTAATATGCAAATTCACTAGCGTGGCAGAATACACAGTCAATACCCAAAAGTCAATAGTTTTCCTCTACACATATGGCAAACACACTGAGAGAGAAATTAGAGAAATAATACCTTTTACAATATCACTGTGGAAAATCAAATATTTAGGAATTAGTCTAACTAAAGAAGTAAAAGATCTATTCAATGAGAACTACAGTACTCTGAAAAAAGAGATCCTAGGTGATTTCAGAAAATGGAAAGATATCCTCTACTCCTGGATAGGAAGAACCAACATTGTGAAGATGATCTTCCCCCTCAAATTGTTATGCAGATTTAATACAATCCCAATCAAAATACCACCAACATTCATGACAGACCTTGAAAAATCATTCCTAAAATTTATTTAGAACCAGAAAAGAACTAGACTAGCAAAGACAATCCTGGACAACAAAGATAAGGCAGGAGGCATTACAATTCCTGACTTAAAATTGTATTACAAAGCTACAGTGATAAAATCAGCATGGTACTGCCACAACATAGAACTGAGGATCAATGGAATAGTTAAGAAGATGCAGGAGCAAATAGAAACATACTCAGCCATCATATCTTCAAAAAAGGTGCTAAACATGTTTACTGGAAGAAAGATAACTTCTTTAATTAATGGTGCTGGAAAAATTGTCTCTCTACATGCTCAAAACTAAAGCCTGACCCAGATCTATTACCATGCAGTAGACTAAAGTCAAAATGGATTGAAGAGGGCCAGGGAAATAATTCAGTAGAATAAGTGCCTGCCTGGCAAGCACAGGGTCCTGAGTTCAATCTCCAGTACCGAAAACAAAAAAATGGATTAAAGGTCTAAATATTAAAACAGAAACACTAAATCTCCTGGAAGAGAAAGTAGGGAGAAATCTGGAAGACATCATGGTAGACAAACTCATGGACAAAAATCAAAATGCACATGTAATACTTGAAATAATTAACAACTGGGACCTCTTCTAGCTGAGAATTTTTGCATATCAAAAGAAATTACCAACAAATTAATACAACCCACAAATTAAAAAAAAAAAACTAAGAAGTAGTAAGACAAAGATCTTCTACTTAGAATTTATAAAGAACTGAAAAACATTAGGGTCCCAAGATTCAAAAACATAAGACAGAAATGGGCATCCGAGATGAACATACACTTCTTACAGGAAGAAATACTAGAAGCTTATAAATATATGAATATATGCTCCACATCTTTAGCCATCCATGAAATGCAAATTAAAACAATACTTAGATTCCATCTCACCCTATAAAGAATGGCGACCATAAAGAAATCAACCAACAACAAATGTTGAAGAGGCTTTGGGGAAAAAGGAACACTTCTTTACTGTTGGTGGTAATGCAGACTGGTGCAACTATTATGGAAATCAGTGTGGAGACTCCTTCAAAAAGGACTGGAAATTCCATTCAATCCAACTATCGGTTACTGGGAAATTTCCCAGAAGAACTGAAAACATCATATGATAGTGATGTTTGTGCTTCTATTTTTGTAGTAACACAATTTGTGATATCCAAATCTTGGAAACAAACAAAATGCCTGTCATCTGAGGAATGGATGAAAAAGATGTGGTATTTTTATACAATGGAATATTACTCAGCTACAATGAATGATAAACTTGAATCTTTCATATATAAGTGGATGTATGTTGAACATATACTCATAAGTGAAATAAACCAGACCTACATGTGTAAATAATGTATAGTCTTCCTAGTGTAAGGACACAAAAGAAGAAATAAAAATGGAAAGGCATTTTGAATTTAGCTTAGTTCATGGTTATGATGTATATATCATATACATCATGATGTATATATCATATACATCATGCTGATTTTATCACAGCAGTTTTGTAGCATAATTTCAAGTCAGGAATTGTAATGTCTCCTGCCTTGCCTATGTGGTCCAGGATTTCCTTTGCTACTCTTGGTCTTTTCTGGTTCCAAATACATTTTAGGAATGATTTCCCTAGTTCTGTGAGGTATGCTGGTGGTATTTTGATAGAGATTGCATTAAGTCTGTATAACAATTTTGAGAGTATAGTCATCTTCACAGTATTGGTTCTTCCTGTCCCAGAGTAGGGAATATCTACTTTCTGAAATACTCTGTGATCTCTTTTTTCAGAGTACTGTAATTTTCATTGAGTATATCTTTTGCCTTTTTAGTTAGATCAATTTCTCCTGTTTTCATCCTCCCATAGTAGGGATTACACAGATGTGCCACCACACCGAGTCGCACTGTCTCTGTATGTTTTGGGTGCGGGGTCAGCATGGCACACTTGGCATCGAGCCCTGGTCCTTGCATCTGCTAATCAGGTGCTTTACTCCACTGAGCTATCTGGCCAGCCCTCCAGAATTCTTAAGACAGAATAATATATAAAAATGTATATTCATTATAGGTGGAAGATTTCATTGTTCTGAATTCTTCTAAGAATTGATAAACAACAAAGTCTATTATATTTATAATTATATATTTTCCTAATTGTAATAATAGAGTTACTATAATTTAATGTGCTCAAAATATGTTGCAGGGCACTCTGATTTTTAAAGACATTTGTTCTGTGTACTTGTTTGTATATTGATATATTCTATGAACAGAAGTTTTCTTTTATTTTGACCTGAAAGATTTTTCTCTTTTCTTCTTTTTTATTTCACAGTTTTGAATCATTTTTTCATGACACAATTTTGGTTATAAATGTAAAATCATGTTTCCCCTTTGGTTACCAGCTGGTCTGAGTGATACCAAAATTGGCTTTCTTATCACTCTTGAAAACATTCAAAGAATTAAACAAAAGTCCTTTAAATTTGGGAGAGATTATTGGACAGCACTCCATCTGGTGAATAGAGAGGTGGCAACCTTTTGTTCATTAATAAGGAAAGTGAAGAAATTTCCATAGTCTCTTGAGAGATACCCCCAATAATTTGATCATGGTCAAAAAGTAAAGTTTTTGTGAAAAATTACAATAAGACTTTTTAGTAAATGACCTTCTTGGTACAAAACTAAATTAAAAAACAATGTTTTTCACATATGCATGACAACTCATTATTGTTAATCTTATGGTGTATTGAGTGTGTTCATGATTTCAGTTGTGAAGGTCTTCCAAAATGTAAAACGATTTCTTATTGTGATAAGGAATTACATTAAATTTTTATAGGATTTAAATATTAGAATGTCCATTGTTAGAAAATAATGATTCCATTTTGTGTTTTAAGGTTTTTGATATTCAGATAAGATAGTAAGATATGATAGTAATATTACTATTTTCATTATGGTGTAATGTCACTTTCTTTCAGATTCAGATCTCTGCCTTACCAAAAAACTTATAGGTTGTATATTCCATTAAGAGACAACAAATTAGTTAAAAGCTTCTTAGGTATTAGAGATGACTAATTAAAAGGGTTATGTTATGTCAAAATGCAAAACAAGTATGTTATTAAATATTATCATAGTTGTCATGTTGTAAAGTTATCTATGTTTCTAATTTTGAAATTTCTGTGTAAAAATATGAAGCTATTGTCTGTTAACTTTCTATGGGACTTAAATATTAGAATATCCATTGTTAGAAAATAATGATTCCATTTTACATTTTAAGGTTTTTTTTTTTTCATTTTAAGGTTTTTGATATTCAGATATGATAGTAAGATATGGTAGTAATTTTAGTATTTCCATTATAATGTAATGTCATTGATCTTCTCTTCTGCATGTTCAACATCTGAGTGTTTTGGACTAAAAATTAGAGAAATGGACTAAAAGGATAGCTAGTATTTTGACCCTCACTTTCTAGGCCAGTAAGGACCCAGGACATAAAAGTACCTCTGTCGTGACATGGTATAATTCAATTGGGTCCTGGATTTTCTGATAAAGAAAGAAATTATGTTTGCCAGGCAGGCACTTTTCTGCTGAACTATATCCCAGTTTTAGATTATGGGACCAGAGAAGAAAGTGATTTTATTGTGCACTGGGTGCCAAGGAGAGTCACCAGGAGAGAAAAAAGTGTATCAAGTTTTCACAAAAAAGCAACTTGGTTGAACAATGGCTGTGACTCATCCAGGTGGCTGACAGTGATAGAACTAAGAGGTGATTTACTTGGTCTTAAGGTAAATCCTTCAGAAACTTAATCTGTCTTTGATAGATAGCAAAAAATTGATTAATAGAGGTCTTGCTTAAGTTGATCTGACTATTACATTTATAATTATTTATTTGAACAACTCACAGAAAAGAATAACCAAAAGATCTAAAAAAATACTGTAGTAATACACCACCTGAAAAAGATTCTAATCACTAATAACTTCTGACAATTGCCAGCTATACTGGTAGCTGTTCACTGTTAAGTATTATTGTATAGTGTTACCTTGCTGTATACAGGCACCTAGAAACTTTGGACTGAATATCTTTAGCCTAAACAAGTAAGTTGACCTAGAATAGAAAGGGTTCAAGAGCAAGAAGGACTTATACAGATGTTTTCAAATACAACTCCTTCAACTTCAACTGACCACTCATTGCTCACACTACCAAACAGAAAGAATGAGAAGTAGGGAGTGGCTCAAGCTGGAAATCCTTCCATCCTTAGCAAAAACATTTTTCTTGAGACAATTCCAGTTATTAGTTTCTAGGTTTCCTTGTGTTTCATGATACTAACTTTCAAAAAATATAAATGCTGCTATTGTTTTGGTCCAGTCCTCTTTTTACAGCCTTGTAGTCCTCTTTTTCTTAATTTTATGGTCTCCAAACTTAAGTTGTTAACCCTCCAGAAGAGAAGCTTAGTGACGCTATTACTGTACAACATACATACTTGAGCTTAACATCACTGTCTTTCTGAATATCAAGTGCCTTAGACTTAACATGAAACCGGTATTTCCATCAACTATTGATATTCTAATAAATCCATATAAGATGTAATAAAAAACAGGTACACATGTTTACCTAGATATTTAGAAATCTAACCATATACAAAATTGTAGCCAGTCAATCATATGGCATTTTTCTTGTCTCTTATTGTCTTTTATGACCCTTTTTTGTTTTTTTAGAACAAACATTTACTAGAGAGAGAGAGAGAGAGAGAGAGAGAGAGAGAGAGAGAGAGAGTATAGCAATAATTGATATGACATTAGAATCAGCATGCATCTAAAAGACCATAATGCAGGCATTTCAAGCATGGTTTTAGTATGACACATTGCTATGGTCAGTGTCAAAAACCGGTTGGACATTCTTAGGACCAGTGTCTAACTCATCCTGTGTACATAAGTGCATGGTTTTGCCCCTGCCATGTTTCCTAACTTTTGTGCTTGCTGTCTATTCATTGTTTAATGCTTAAGTTCTTGATTTACACTTAGCTGTGTTATGCCTTTCCATTTGTATTTCTTCTTTTGAGTTCTTACACTGTGGAGACTATATGATATTTACACATGTATGTCTGATTTATTTCACCTATGAGTATATGTTCAAGATACATTCATATATATACATATATATATATAGTCTTCTAATTTACCATTCTTTATAGCTGAGTAATATTCCATTGCATAAAAACACCACATCTTTTTCAACAGTTCTTCATGTCACAGGCATATTTGGCTGTTTCCAAGATTTGGCTATCACAAATTATGTTGCCCACATAGGTGGACAAACATCACTATGATATGATGTTTTCATTTGTTCTGGGAAAATTCCCAGTAAGGGTATAGCTGAATTGAAAGGATTTCCAGTCCTAGTTTTCTAAGGAGTCTCCACACTGCTTTCCATAATGGTTGTACCAGTCTGCATTTCCATTAGCAGTGGAGAAGTGTTCCTTTTCCCCCAAAGCTTCTCCAACATTGTTGGTTGATTTCTTTGTGATAGCCTTTCTTTCTGGGGTAAGATTGTAAGTAAATACTCTTTCTGGGGTGAGATGCTACCTAAGTGTTGTTTTGATTTGTATTTCATGAATATCTAGTGATGTGAAGCATTTCTTCATGTATTTACAAGCTAAAATACCAACAAACAGAAAAGACACTATTATTGTAAAGAGAGCGGTGAGTTGTAAAGAGGGTGGAGAGTTCAGTGTGGCTGGAGTGAAGCTTGCCTGATTGAGGGGCAAGGTGAATGGAGCAGGGAAGGCAAATGGCAGGGGTAAGAAGGCCAGGAAGTATGATGATGACAAGGGGGCAGCTATAAGTTCTTCAAATGGGGGAAGTAGGGGTATGATTCATTTTCCTTGATAAGTACTTCACCTATCTAGATAGCTGGTAATGAGTGAAATTGTTTTCAGAGATACCTGGAAAGCAAAGAGACAGTAAGTCTACACAAAGGCTTCACAAATACTGAAGTTCAAAAAACAAAAAACAAAAAACAAATACTGAAGTTCTCTGCCCCCATAGGATAGATTAGTAACACTCTTTTGTGTGTATATAAATTAATAAAGCTCAAATATTGCATACATTAATGCTTGTTTTAGTTGCGAGTTATACAAAACTAAAGTAACTTGTGTTTAGACGGTAAAAAGAATTAGAAAAAATAGTGTGTTGAGGTTTTAATGTTTTTTTTTCCCCCTGAAAAATACATGTTGAAGTTTAATCTCCTGTGTAATGAGGGGGTGGGACTGGATGGGACCTTGAAGGGCTGATGAGGGCTCTGCTCTTCTAAGTGTGATAGTGAGCCAGTGGGTTCTCTCAGAGTCAGTCTTCTATATCATTCAGCTCACCATGTTTCTCTTGTGTTCCTCTCTTGTTATGTGATGTCCTGCACTGCCTGGGAAGTCTGTTTACAAGGATATCACTAGACATAGCTCCCAACTTGTGACAAGAATTTGGGCCCCAGTAAATTCCAGTCTATGGTATGATATTGTTTGTGTGAAAGAATGTAGCAGAGTGCCATTTTAGGACTTCTGTGGCTGAGTCATAGGAAACCACGCATTTCTGGTGAGGTCTCTTAGAATTCTATGGTTGGATCCCTGAGGTTCCTGACAAATCTGCTGCAGAGTCACTGAGGTAAGATCTTGAGAGAATACCCTGAAAGAGAGGGTCTCTCAGAATCTGCCTTCCCAGAGAGCTCATTTAGGCTCCAGGCATGGAAGAAGGGAACCAGATGAAACAGAGAATGCATTCAGCTTACCTTTGCCTGTACTCTCCCATTATAAAATTGCAATATAAAAGAGGCTGGGAGGTAGATCGTTTGCAAAAGGGAGGGAGACCGAGAGATGGAAGGAGGGGGAGGGCAGGAGGAGTGAGAGGGATTAAAAAAGAACTAAAATGTGTTACACACATGCATCAGCTTCCCATCCATGTAATGTGAGCATAACATGCAGTGAATATGTACTCATAAAACAAAAAATCAAACTAAAGAAACAAAACAGAAACAAGAGGAGAAGGGCTAACAAATAATTCCCCAGTAGTAACTGCTGCATACATGCTGTTGATACTCTGTAAAGGCTCAGGTTTGCCTCTTGGTAGCAACTGCTATAATAACGCTGCCTGAGTCTAGAGAAAAATACACTTCCCTCATGCACAAGGAGCAGGTCATAGAGCCAGGCAAGTTGCCTTCCATCTCTCCTCTGCCCTACCTAGAGGGTGGGTCTCACCCTATGGAGCAAAACGCCAACCAGCACATCTGCTTTTTAAGCAGCAGGAAAAGAGGGGGCAAAGAAAGGTTCCTGTACTGTCCATCATTCCACTGGGGTAGCTTGAAGCTGCTGTTGTCCTGTTGTCTGATACTTTATCTCTTGGCCTGGCATGAGAAATTCAGCTTTGGTACTCAGTGTCCTTATGTGTCCGTAAAAGTCAGTAATCGTTAGAAGAGAAGAGATGGATTCAATGCCTGCTTTGGCAAGTGCAGGGACCAGGGTGCGGTCCCCAGTCTTGCATGCACACTGGCCCTGCTTGAGGGTGTGCTGAGCGGGCAAAAGAGTCTGGGCGTGGTGGCGCATGCCCATAATCCCAGCGCTGGGGAGGCTGAAAACAGGATGATCACTACAAGTCCCATCTGTGTAGTGAGACTACCAAATACAAGATTTAAAAGAGAAGGGGAGGTAAGAGCAGCAGGTGCCAGGGGCTACTGTGAGCCCACCTCTCACGAACACAAGCACCGATTCCTATCATCATGGTGGTTATGTACTATCACTCAGGAGATGTGTATTAATACTTACCTTGTTTAAGGGAATCTGTAGGTTTAGGCATGCGACAACTGTGGACACTCAGACTTTTTATTTGTTTAATTTATGCCTAAATTGTTTCCAGTTCAGTGTTTTGGTCAGGACTAAAGGACAAATTACTAAATCCCAGTGGATTTTCTTATTATCGATGTTTAAAAGAAACTATCTGGAATTATCTTTTGGACATGGCTTGAACCCTTGATGAGGACTGAAAGGTTTCTCAGGGATCTCCGTTGATTCCACTTGGCTCTACTAGTCTATGGCAGCTGTGTGTGAAGTCCTGTCCATGTGTGCAAACTGTTGGATAGAAAAGCTTTTCCTTTTTTAAGTATTTTTTTGTGAGTGCTTATAAGACATACGATAGTACAATTTTATTGAACAGATTTGTGTGTGAAGAGAAAAGTCATAGTAATCTCTTTTATGTGTATTTGTTTTTTGGAAATTGCTTCTATGCAGATTAATTTTTATATCCAAGCTTATAGATGAAAAGCAAGCTAGTAATATAATTGTTCTTTGTCTGGCCTGGCTATATAGCCTGCTGTAAGAGCCTCATCCCAATTTGTGCACTTCAATATTCCTGGCAGAAAATGAAATCTTTCTCCCTTCTTCATGTGTATTATAACACTTCAGTGCATCTTCATTAATCCTGGCTTGATGAAATGAGGTCTAAAGACTACTGCTTTCTTTAACTTAAATAATTACACAAAAAGACAACTGTTTTGCTACTGAAAGACATGCATCCATACAACCTGTTTTCAACTTCTCTGTCATTAGATTTTTGTTGGAATATTTGCATGTCAGAGGTAAGACAATTCAATTTTAGAAGTTCAGTTAGGCATCTGCTGGGTATTGGAAGGGAAACTTGCTTCGCATCTGTTGAGCTACATTAAAATAGGCCAAGATTTGGTAATGTCACGGATGGTGTGGCGCAAAGTAGGTCACATGGATTGTGATAAAATTGGACTCTGCTTTTAATTGGTAACTTCAGAGCCTTGCTCTGTGCTATCATTTTTTTTTTTTTTTTTTTTTTGATTTTTGAGACAGTGTCTCACTGTGCAGTTCAGGCTGGCTTTGAGCTCACTTTTGTAGCCCAGGCTGGTCTCGAACTCACAACGATCCTCCTGCCTCAGCCTCCCAAGTGCTGGGATTACAGGCGTGAGCCACCACGCCCGGCTGTGCTATCATTGGATATGAATTTATTTGTGTCCCTTTCAGAAGTCTGTTACTGTATTGATGCTGTAGCCATTGATGCTCTACTGTATTCAGTACATTTTCTAAAGTACTCTGACAGATACTACTGAAGAATAACATAGGATTTTGACTTTATTTATTCATCTCAATTACTGAAATAATTGTTGTAAGATAGTGCCTCCTACCCCAGTGATTGATGCTGCCTTTACCTCATGGGAATGTGTCTGTCATTCACTAGGGAACTTTTGTCCCTCTTTCTCTCACTGGAGAAACCCTCAGTTCCTGGAAGCTAGGCATGGCCTTAATCCTGCTCTGATGAACAGATACACATCCCTTGACATAGGATGACCACTTGAGATGTAACATGGCGGAAGGGAGCACTGGCAAAGGTGAGAAGTGTGAAAAGGTGTGTAGGATGAGAGCCAGCAGTTGGCACTGTGGGGTCTACAGAGCTTTTTGAGTTGGCATCCACAGATGGAAGCCATGTTGTCTTCATAAAACGTTCTCTGTACACATTGGGTATTTACCACAAGGTCTCTGTGACTAACTGCCAGGTTCTTCTACAGGTTTTGTGAGTTCCTCAAGATATTTAATAAGTGAGAATTATTTTCTATTCCTTGTGACTAAAAATGCTGAATGATACAAGAAGCGAAAAACTAGTACACTCAGTGAGCAAGAAAAACAGTAAAATCAACAACTTTGAGTGAACACTGATGTGATATGATGGAGACAGAAGCTCCAATGACGGGAAAGTTGCAGAGGAGATAATTGAGCTCTGTGGGTGTGTTTCATTCAATAAAAGCCATGAGCGGCTAATAGGTGCTAGATGTGTTATTAGGTGCTTGACATAAAAAAGGAACAAGAATGGCACAGTATTGCTTTGGTAAAGTTTATAGCTCCATGAGGAAGGAGCCCACCCACCATTACTAGACCCGTGGTCTGTGGGAGGAGAGGCACTGTCTGAGCCCAGCAGTCAGATGAGGCTTCACAGACATATGGCCTTGAGAAATGCAAACATTGTATGAATCCTAGTGAATTGATGAGGAAGGGTCTGTGGATAGAGAGTGTCCAGGTAAAGGGACCAGCAACTGTAAACATTTTTCAGTGACAGAACATGGCACATTTTCGGAACTGAAATAGTTTCTGCATGGTAGATGTAAAGAATCTGGAAATTGAAAGTGCATGAGGACATTCAGAGCCAGAGCTCCTGAGTGGTAAGAAGCTCAGGCTGGGGAACAATGTGTGACACTGTGAACTTCAGGGCTGTTCTCTGCAGGGGAAGATCATTGATGGTGCTGCTCCTGACTCATACTGTATTCAGTTCTGATAGCTTACATTATTTTGAAATGCAGATTGTATGAGTTTGTTCAGGGACAAAGCATGGATTTGGTATTGGAAGATCCATCATTCTCTACAGCTCTGATTGAGTCTAAATAACACAATGCTGTGTAAGGAAGAGACCTGTATGTAATGCATGTGTTTAGAACATATATGGTAAAGTTTGTAAAACACAGACTTTCTTTTATTTAAAAAATATTTACTTTTTATTTTATACAAAGTCTTTCTGTGTAGTTCAGACTCATAATGATCCTCCTGTCTCAGCACCCACAGTGCTAGGATTACAGCCATGCACCTCCGTGCTCGGTTTCAGTGGCTGGCTCATGCACCCAGGCTTCTAGGCCCAGCATGTCATGCCAGATGGGGATAAAACTTGGTCTGTTGCACTTTCCAGGCAGGTGCTTAGACTGCTGAGCTATTTCCCCAGCCTAAATATAGACTTTCTTGACTTAAAATAGCTGATTAACTGTAGAACGACACAATGGCCTAGTGGATCAGAATAGGAACAATAGTAATGTGCAGAGGTGTGGAGAAAAGAAATTATTTCAGCTATGCTTAGCAGGTTTGGGTCACTGAAAAAGCCCTAAGGGTAGAGAAGAGGATGCTGTCAATACACTGCTCATCTGAAGGCACAGACTGACAGGTTTGGAGCAATGTCTCTTGCTTTGATCATCTATGAGTATTAAATAAATGATGCAAATGAAATGCAAAAAAATATATATATATATATACATATATATGCAAATATTTTGAAAACAAAGTAGTTATGTACATAAATCTATTCTTATTTTTCGTTTTTCTTCTCCGTACTTAGTACAGGGTCTACAGGGTCTCACTACACAGATCGGACCCATAGTGCTCATCCTGTTTTCAACCTCCAAGTGCTGGGATTACAGGCACCCACCACACCCAGTCTCAATCGCTTCATCAGCATGCGGGGAGGTGGGGAGGGTGGAGGGAAGGGCTGGCACAGCACGCCGGGATTGAACCCTAGTCCCTGGGTTTTATTTTTCTTTTAAAAGCAAAACTTCAGGTAAAAGAACCAGAAAATATCTAATTCCCTTTAGCAACTGCAGCACAATTTATTTATTTATTTATTTATTTATTTATTGGTGGGACTTGGGTTCAAACTCACGACCTTGCACTTGCCAGGCAGGCACTTGTGCCATGGAGCTATCTCCCCAGCCCCTGCAGCACAATTTAATATTTGCTTTAGATCAGCGATGACGAATCTTGAATCTTTTAGAGCTTTCAGTGTCTACTAACAGAGGCTGCAGGACATGTGATTCACCATCACTACTTTGGATATTGACTTTGAATAACATTTAGGTTTTTATTTCAAAAGTTGTACGTGATTTATTCATTCCATAATTATAAAAATAACTTACTTTGATATAGTAATTTGTCTTTGTTTTGGAAGAGCTAGATCGATGATGTCATTTTATGCTTATAAAAATTGAAAGGTAAATTTATTCCATTGTGGAGATGAGCACACACAGGCTTGTTATTAAGGTTCAGTGGCTGAGTTCAGTTAGGTAATGGAAAGAAAACATCTACAACAGTGGGGTTTTCAGCACCTTCTAAAGTCAGAATTGGAAGAGTCAAAATTTTACCTGAGTCATAGCTTTCAGAAGGCAGGCAAATGTCTACATAAGCAACTCACCACTTAATTATGTCTAAAAGTTATGATAATTTTTCTTCAGGAACCTAAAAGTTATATCTGTTTAAGCAAAATGAAAATGAGTTGATCAATTGTCTTGGAAATCTCCTTGTTGAGCAAAGAACCTTTGAAATCATCCAGGCAATATTCTATGTCTCATTCCTTAGATTTATTTTGAGGTTTTGCTTTTTCTTTCAGACTGTGTTGTGCTTTTAGCTTGGAATTATTCTTTGTGCTTGAAAGTCAAGATATTATTTTCTGCTATTTTACTTGAGCTTATACAAATAATAGTCAATTGCATTCAAAATGGTTAGCAGCTTAGGACCTAAAAAGATGCAAATGCATTTAAAATGTCCTTCAAAATTTCTTCTAAAAAATGTTTTTAAAACTTAGCTTTAGCTGCTAACTTTTTCAGAAAGTGCTTATCACAAGGAACAACATTATCCAGCTCTGTGAGAGCTGGAGAGCTACTGTGTCATTGCTTGAAGGTTGGACTTTGTTTCCAGATGAACAATTGCAAGTAGCTCTTGGTGTAGAAATTTTGTACAGATGCTTTTTAGAGGTCTTTGGTTTGCCTGCTTAAATACGTATGAATAGGAATTCTCAGCATGAGAGCTAACAGGCCGATAATACACAACGCTGACTATTGAAAAGTATATGTAATTTGTAATGACAATTGCCTTTTTTTTTTTCTTGTTTCAGAACTTTTGTTTGTTTATTCACTTATTTTTTATGGCCAGCTCAGCTTGCCCCGAGGGCAGGGCTGGCGCAGCATGTGGTGCTGGGGATCGAACCGTGGCCCCTGCAGCTGCCTAAGCTTTCCTAAGCAGGTGCTTTAGACCACTGAGCCATCCTGCTGGGCCCCTTGGTTTTTTTTTTTTTGTTGTTGTTTGTTTAATAAGTTAAAAGAATAAGTTAGTGGTGCTTTGAAAACCTTGTGAAATGTAATTCATTACACAAATGTTAATTTCTATTTTTGAAGAAAATAAATGATGGTCTCTAAATAGAATTTAAATATTTTCACACGTTAAGTAATATAACCACAGGTACATGTATAAACATATAGCTTACATATATGTGCTTGTGTGTATTATAAGGTTTCTGAACAATCTCCTGGGAGCCAAAGTCCAGTGTGTGTTTTCAGGATGAGGACCCTAACTTGAACCATAGCTTACATATAGGTTTAGAGATGAGAGTGAAGGGAGAAGAGATAGGAAAGAAATGGAGCATAGCAGATCTGGATAATGTAGGAGTGTGTGCTAGATTAGCTAATAATTATTTTAGGATGTTGAGGGCTTTGTGAGAGAATTATTTTAGAAGACAATATTATTTTCTTACAAAAGAAGTTCTAGTAGCAGTATGTGTATGTTATGACAGTGTTATGATTACCATACTAGGCAGTGCAGCATTTCCCATATCCCTGAGATTCAAAGAGAAATTCCTTAAGTAGGTAAGTTAAAAAAAAAAACAAAAAAAAAAAACAAAAAAAACAATGGCTTTTACTGAAAAACAGTTGACAAGTAGGCTTCTAGCTAATTACCTGGCTAGACCTCTATAAATGTTAGCTTGAAAGGCTGTGACATGAAATCTCAGCTATTAGAACTCAGAACAGTTTTGATTCAAAGCTAATCTCCCTGAGTGAATAGTAAGAAATTGTTTCCTTGTAACAATTTAAAAAGGAATGAAATATAAGAAAGAAGTGGGTCATCAAATGAAGGGCAAATGTTCTGGCTGGAAAAACAGTCCACACAAGACACTGGTGCTGCTACAGAGCATGGGGAAGGTAGTGGAAAGGGGGTGATAGGGAGACAGACATGACTCTCACTTTTGTTTTTCAGAATTGGTCTTTACGTTGACCCCCCTCACACTGTCATTCTTGTTCATTTTAAAAAGAGTAGAATGACATAGAGTGACATATGAACTGTTTTATCAACACTGCAGCACAACCACCAAATGGAAACATTTTTATCTTTTAAATTCTCCTTTTTTTTTAAAAAAAAAACCTTTATTTATTTCACACAGGGCATGGTTATGCATCTTGGGCTCATAGTGATCCTCCTGGCACAACCTCCAGAGCATTGAGATTATAGGTGGGCACCACCATACCAGGTTTTGGGAGCAGGCATGGAGCACCCAGGGTTGTGGGGCCAGGGTGGTGTGTAGTACTGGGGATTGAATCTGGGTCTTCGTGCTTGCAAGGTAGTTGCTTAAACTGCTGAGCCATCTCCCCTTCCTATGTTCTTTAGTTTGGAGCCTTGTTTATTCTTGAGGCATCTTCCTTCTGATAACTTTGATTGTTTAACTGTCTTTAGAATCTCTGACATAATTGTACCACTTCCACTTAGGATTCAAAAATGTCTCTTACAAACATATCTGTTGAACAACACTAGACAATCTAAAGGAATTATAATTCCAAGATATGTATGCAAAGTTAACCTAAAAAATTTAACCTTTATTACAATTAAAGAATTTATGGTGAAGATGAGGCTGTCATGTACCTTTCTTCTGAGAGCACATTGGCTGAATACAAGTATCCCCTGCATGTTCTGCAAGGGTTTTGCTTCCACAATTTGTTCACGTTCTTACCCTAAGTGGTGACAGCTGTACCTACACTTGGTGCCAGGATTTAGCTGCTGTATCCAGCTTCTTGAACCAACTCCTAATTGCTGCTCTACCCAAGTTCCCTGCCAAAATACAAGAAGGCATCGTTAGGCTGGTGAAGCAGGTTCCCGTGGACTACTGCAACTTGCCAGGCTCTAAGCTCTCAAGATTCTTTTTTTTTATTTTTATAGCTGATTTCCCCTGTGGCTGCCATTCAAACAGTTCTGAAAATATCAATAGAAACAAAACTAACATTAGATTTTTCTCAAGAAAATATTATTTTTTTGAGAGCAAGTATGAGTTTATGTGAAACATTTTCTCAGAATCTTATTGAAAGTAAACATTTGCTTTGATAAGCCCATTGCTTGTACAGGTACAATCTTTTTAACTAACTGGAGAGGACAATGAACCTAAACTAAAATCTATAGCTCAGAATATTCTAAATATGGAAGACAAATGTGAATGATTGAAGGTTCTATAGTTCAGCCAGTGGCTATAATTGCTTTTCTGTTGTCTCAGCTCTCCTGAGGATGTTTCTGGTGTGGAGAATTGTTCTTATGGATGTTCCTGCAAGAGAAGGGCCATTGGGAAGTCCCACTCCACCATTGTGGGGATCAATTGCCCACTGGGATGGTTTTCTGTAGTCTTTACAGCAATTTGGTAATGAATGCAGCTTGAAATGTTAATGAAGTAGTGATCGAATCATCTCTCTAAGATGCAAATGTAAATGATAAGCAATCAAGATTGTATCAATATCTCCAATAACTAATTATTTATAGTTAACCAACGTGGGTAACTTAGAAATCATTACTGAAAGTTATAGAGCCTTGGTCAAAAGTTCTACTACCAGAACTCTGCTTCTGGTCACAGTGTGCAGGGGCATAGGAGACTTGGGGACTATGACTTGAAATCCATCGTCAAGGAACTAACTCCTTCAACAAATAAATTTGAAAAACTCTCTGCCTTAAGAGACAGCCTCTACTTCCTTTCGTTCAGAACAGAATAGTCAAGACTGCATGGAATATCTGCCAAATCTTTGATTAGCACAGCTGATCTGCTAATCTGGCTCATACTTTCAAGTTTGATATTAACATATTTTATAATTTCTAAAACACTAGTGATTTTAAGACTGACTGAGTTAGTGATTAAGAGAGGAAAAAGATGATGTAGCACTCAGACTCCAGAATCTGAGTTCCTATTCTAACCTCTGCACCTTTCTTAGTTAGGGAGACCCAAACAACTTCAAAGCCTCACATTGGCTATATAACTGTTATGGACATGGCCATTCTGGAGTTTTTGGAATCTTTAACTTAAAAGCAGCATTAGACTATGTAAGAGATACTATGTGATATATTCAGACTTAAGGGAAAAATATTTTACTGTTTTTGTGTTGAGCTTTATCCTGAAGGTTTTACAGATCATCTTCCTTTTTTTGCCTCTGACAAAGTTACCTTTCCTGTCTGTAGGAATCAAGTATCAGAAGGCAGTTCTTTTCCAAGGGAACTTCAGGATTCCTGCTCTGGTTCTGCACAAGATATGTGTAAGTGTTCTGAAATAGGTATAAAAAATAAAATATTATCTTTTCAGTCAAGTATAAATCTGATAAAAAAATGTTAGAGCTCATTCTTGTTACTGATTGCTCAATACAAGGTTGATAAAGGAGAAAATTTATTAATGATACCAAACTTTCCAAAACCCTAATTATACGACCTTAAATTTTCTGGTAATTTTTTAAGTATTACTTTTAATAAGAAATAACAACATGATAGTTTCAAAACACATTAATAGTACATTCGTAATAACTGACACATTGCATATGGTTGTCCTCATAATAGTTATACGAGCATGGGGTGTAGACATGATAAATTTTTTGATCGATATTGGCAAGGAGAGAGAAAAAAAGATTTACTCTTTTCTGACATTAAAAGTCTCTTGCAATTAACCACCTTTGTTATAGTAGCATAAATATGGCCATTGCTAGTGTATAAACCAATAGGTTTCATCCCAATAAAAATGTATTTGCAAAATGGACATTGAGTTGGACCGGGCGAGTGAGTAGTAATTTGCTAACCTCTCTGAGAGTACAAGTACTTCCTATGAAATTTTAAGTATTTAGGATCTATCAAGAAAATCATTGCTGCTATCAAATTTCTAACTGCTCATTATTATTATGTTTAGATGTCCCTCCCAAAGCCTCATAAAGCCACAGAATTTTTGGGAGGCAGCTGAAGTTAGAGTATGTGATTAGAGCAATGTTGGGGGCAAAGGTTCTGGGATTAAGGACGTGTGACAGCTGGATCAGTCCACTTGTTGGATTGGTGTCACCCCAATCCTACTGAACTGAATAAGATATAAGGGACAGAATGAATCTTGTTTTCCTTTTTCTTATTGCTTTTGCTGCCATCCACTGACATGACCTGTTGTCCCTCTGACAAGAGCCACCCTGCCTTCCAGCCAAATGACTGTGGTCTGGAACCTCTACAAACTGTGAACTAAATAAACTTTTCCCCTTTTACTTTGGGCATCAGGTATTTCTCTTTCAGCAACAAGAAAAGTAGCTAAGACAGTCCCAGAAGTGGAGTCATCATTGTGATATTACCCGGCCACTGAGCTCAAGGACTGGTTTGCTGCACGAGTTTGGAAAGGTTTGGAAATGCTGGCTGGAAAAGTAGTGCTGAAATGCCTTAGGCTGTACTGTACTGGAGATTCTGGAGAGAGCTCAGAAGACCAGAAGGCAGATAGAAATTCTGCCACTAAAGGTCTGGCTTGGGGGGTTTCTGCTGGGAAGGAGGACTCTTTTGATGATATGTTATGGATTGTCAGAAGGCTTATCTACATTTTGCACTTTACAGAGACTGAGATTAAGTGTGGCACACTGCTCTAGGAGAATGAATTTTGAGGTAGTCTAAAGTTAAAGTAGTGGCATGGCTACTGTTGGGGACTTTCAGCCAGATTTATGTTGAGAATCAAGAGCAAAGAGTCCAGCAGAATGATCCAAAATGTGGTGTGTTTGACCAAAAATGAAGTTCCAATAAAATTTTAGAGTGCAGAGACAGAACAAAGGAGAAAGTTGCTGAGAAAGAACAGGAGAATAGATAAGATGGCCTGAGGGCATCCCAAGAATCAGCAGGATTGCACCATTTAAAGTTTCAAAATTTCAAAAGGGAAAGACACTTCTTTGAGAAAAAATACACAGAGCACTGTAGTTATAGAGTTTTTTTGGTAGGTGGCTGAATTTGTAGTGTGTGAGTGATTCACAGTGTTATAGTGAGACTAAGGGTGTGTGATTGTTGGATTAGCATACATATTGAATTGGCACCAACCTAATTCAAGTAGACTGAATACAATATAAGAGACAGAAAGAACTGTTTATTTCTCACTTGTTGCTTTTGCTTTCACTGCAGTGAAATGTTGTCTTTCTGCCATGTGCCATCATGCCTTGCAGCCAGATGCTTATGGACTGAAATCTCTACAAATTTTGAACTAAATAAACATTTTCCCCTTTTACTTTGGGTGTCAGGCATTTTAATCTCAGCAATGAGAAAAATAACTAAGCCAGTTATTGATGAGTATTTCAGTGATTGCTTTTTTTTTTTTTTTTTTTAAATTATGTCCAGCTCAGCCTACCCTGGGGATGGGGCTGGCGCAGCATGTGGTGCTGGGGATTGAACCACGGTGCCTGTGGTTGCCTAAGCTTGCCTAAGCAGATGCTTTAGACCACTGAACCATCTTGCCAGCCCCTAGTGATTGCTACATGATTGAAATTGTAGCACTTTTGAAGGTATAAAGGATTTTTGTATGTTAATTTTATATTGTGCTACCTTCCTGAATTTGTCTATTTTTGTGTTAGTTTTATGTGAAACTTAGGTAGAGTTTCAGTTTGTCTGGTTTTGGGACCCACTATCCTAGGACTAGTGGGGTCATTCTGGTGTTTGTGTGGTCACGGAAGTTTGGCTTTGGGGTCTGTAACTGGTGCCTAGATGCTTTCATGCTGGCACATGTCCCCAACTCTGCTTCCCTGTTACCATGAACTGAGCAGCTTTGCTCCACCACTGCCCATCTGCCATGATATTTTTGACTTGGAGTAGCTGGCCATGGAGTTAAGCCCTAAGTCCAATTAAACAACCCCTCCTTTAAGTGTCAGGTATTGTGTCCAACTGAATAATACAGTTAATTATTGGTTTTTCTGATGTTTGTCAGCCAGAATACCATTCCACTGTCTCAAAGATGTGGCTTTCCCTTTTAAATAACTTTTAGGTCTCCAATTGATGGCTCAGGTACATTAGTGAATAATACTGGGTGTAAGGTGCATTGTTGCCCTGTCCCTGATCTTCATGGGAACTCTCATAGTCTTTTCACTTTAGATAAAATACTAGCAAGTGTATTATGCAACATATATTTTAATTCTTTAAGGATATATCAAAACATTTCATTTTTCTTGAGTGCTTTTGTTAGAAATAGGCCTTATGTTTAGCCAATGTCTTTCTCAATATTTAGGCAGAGAATAGTATAGTTTTATATCTTGGATCAAATTTTATAACTCATACTGATAAATTTTTAAATATTGGACCATCTTATACTGTTAGCTTTAATTTCTTTGGTCATGAATATTATTTTGTCATGATGTATCAGAGATAGACAGTTGCCTTTCCATTAGCATTCACAGTGACACTGATTTGTAGTTATCTTTTTGTATGTTGTATGTGATCATGTGTAGATATCTGAGTTATATTTGTTTCATAAAAATTATTAGGAAATACACACACAATGGAGTACTACTCTTATAAAAAAGGATAACAAGTCATTTGTAAAAAAAGTGGATTCACCTTGAAACTAAATGCTAAGTGAAATAAATAAGACAGAAAATATTAATATTATATGCTTCCCTAATATGATAAACCCAAATCATAAATAAGTGAAAGAGCAAAGTGAATGATAAATAGTAGGAAACAGCAAGGCAAATCTTGTATAGATGGATGAGGATTTGACGGGGAAGGGAGAGGGGAGGCAGAAGGAAAGGTGGAATGAAAATGATCAAGATTTGATATGTATATATCCAGATTCTCTATGATAAATGTAATTATTATGCATTATAAACATATTTATAAAAATGCAAACAACAAAATCTAACCACTTTCTACAGAGACAAGAAGAAAGATGATTTGAGGACAAGACCCAACCATCATAGGTACATGGGTGCAAAATTATAAACTTTTGATTTGAGAAGAGAGCTCCTGGGATGCTTGCTCAAGAAAAGCTTCCTGGGGAATTGGTTCACTGTGATGCACCTCACTGTGTTTAGCCATCCTGACAACCAGAGGCCCCTGCAAGGGGATGCAAGGGGATCTGGATACTGCTTTTGTTGATCATAGAGCTTGATGTCGTCCATATGATGTTGACTTTACTGGCAGGAAGAATGAAAAAATTGTGGGGTCAGGAAAGTTTACAGCCAGATTTCAAAGCAAGGCCTGGAGAACCAGGCAAGGAGCCCTGAAAGAGCAGTGTATGAATCTGTGCAATTAGGTCAATGGAGTGGAGACCCTGGGGAGCTGGAAATGTCACAAATGTGGAATATCAGCTGAGGAAAGTTGCAAGCCAGGAGTGGATCTGGCCCAAGAGAGAGGCCATGAGGTTTAGAGTCCTAGAGTGGTGCTGCTCAAGTCCTTTATTACCACTGTGTATCTTAGATGCCAGAAATGAAACTAAAGGACGTAATTCTTGCCCTGATTGGTTTTGATCTTGGTTTGACCCAATTCTTTTCTATCTTCCTAGTCTTTCATTTTGGAGTGGGAATGCTTACTCTGTATCATTGTTCCTTTGGGTTATGTAGCTTGATTTTTACTTTTGCAGAATTCCAAAACTGAGTCTTCCTTAATCACAGGATAGATAAGGCCTTCTGAAAATGCTAGTACTGTTGAGACTTTAGAGAAGAGATTGTTGCAGTTCTATTTGTATACAGGATGGTTATATAATATGGGTAGAATGGTGAAGCTTCTGTGGTATTTATTTGGAGATTAAACATGACTTAAGGACATAAGTTTGGGTCACAAGTTTACAAGAGGTGAGAAGTGGCAGTTAAGGTCAGTGTCACCTTAGTTGGCTTTGGGATCTTCTGGAGAGATTGGTGGAGTACACTTATGTATGTTTCTTGGTGAGCCATGGAGGCTGAAGCCTTGGAGTGTATTTCTTGTTTTTGTTCCCTTCCTTTCTAGTCGTCTTTTCCTTCTCTGCTTACCCCCAACCATGAATGAGGTAGCTTTAGTGCACTATGCCCTTCTGCCATATTCCTTCCCTGAATCAGCTGACCATATGCTAAAATACCTTACAACATGAGTCAAATTGAACCTCTCTTCCTGTAGGCTGTCTGTTGGGTATTATATTCAGGAAAGGGAAAGCTGATTAATACACTATGCAGAAGGCCTACCAAAATGAATTTGTATTTAAATTTTTTCTCTTTGTATCTTTGTTCTAAAATTCCTATAGGAAGCAGTGCATTATTATTATTATTATTTTTGTCTTTTTGAAATAGGATCTTGAGGTCACTTTGTAGTTCAAGATGGTCTCAAACTCACAACCATCCTCCTGCCTCAGCCTACTGTGTTCTGAGATTACAGGTGCATACCACCATATTCAGCTAGTGAGTCACTTTTGCATTGAAGAAAAAGTATAGTAGAATTAATTTCATCAAAAATTAAGGAATGAATTTTACCATATGAAGTAGGCAATAAATATTGAACTATTAGAAAGGCATACCTGGGAAAATGTTTTGACTATTTGTATATTTTAGGTAAAATGTTCATACAGTTTTTTTTTTTCAATCTCATAGAGTTTAGCCTCTAATAGTTCTTTGACTTTAGGAAATCATTAAAAAAGAAATTAGGAAATAGTAACAATATTAACACCTTTCATTATTGTCATTCGGAACCTTGCTGTGTTGTGCGTGAGCACTTTTGGCTGCCATTTTCATTTTTGAATCCTTTGTTTTTAAGCTCCTTGAACAGAAAGTTCACACAGTTCAATAAAGTGTTCATCTTAATTACAAAAATATTTCATGTTTATTGCATGCTTACCACATCAAGAGTTGAAGTAGGGGCTTAGAGTATATGTTGTCTAAGGTCACCTGTAGACATTGCGATATGTGAGGAGATGAAGAGGGTGTGAGACTAAGTATAAAAAGCAGAATGGATAAATTAACATTTAAATGAAAATTTACAGTTATGTAAGAATCTTTTCATATTAGGATTTAGGAAAATAAGCTTTTGGTTCCTCTTCACCTGGCTTCTTATCCTTCAAAAGTTTTACTAGTGTTGTCTACTTGCAAAAATGTTGTAGCTTTGTTCATTGGCAGAAGGGGTTGATTTACACTGTGGCAGGTGTCAGGCAAATTTGGCTGCTTTTAGCATTGGTCAGAGTGGATGCGGTCCTTTGTAGCTTGCTTGTTACACATGCCCGGTTGCAGCAGCAAGTGATTTGCTATATTTATTACCTTGCATGCAGGTGAGTGAGGGTGCAAGAGACCTTGACGGTGTAATCAGAATATTACTTAAATTTTATTTCTTGCTTGATTTCTTTGGACTATTACAAATTGGGCTGCTATAAACATAGGTGCACAGATATCGCTATGGTATGAAGTTTTCAGTTCTCCTGGGAAAATTCCCAGTAGGGGGATAGCTGGATTGAACGGAACTTCCAATTCTAGTTTTGTAAGGATCCTCCACACTGCTTTCCATAATGGTTGCACCAATCTGCATTCCCACCAGCAGTGGAGAAGGGTTCCTTTT
>PVJA010024596.1:0-31667 GCA_004027025.1 Myocastor coypus | reverse complement strand
TTTTTGAGACAGGGTCTCACTATGCAGTTGAGGCTGGCCTTGAGCTCACTTTTGTAGCCCAGGCTGGTCTCGAACTCGCACCAATCCTCCTGCCTCAGCCTCCCGAGTGCTGGGATTACAGGCGTGAGCCACCACGCCCGGCTGAAAACTGGGGTTTCTATCTTCCCTACCTCTGCTGTACTTAAGTTGTTGTGGACCTGTAAAAGTCACAATGGATAAGTTGGGAAGCAAGGTGCTGATGCAACTCAGTGCATGAATACATTTTAGTTTTTCCTCTCCATATTTGCTAGTCGATAATTACTGACTCTTACAATGAGGCATTTTTCTGAATATCAGATGAATCACAATGCCCACTTAAGAACCATATGGGATAATGGGTCCTGTGAGCTGTCCTGTGCCTTACTGATTCTTGGTGAGAGGCTAATGCATTATTTATGGCGATGAGTACCACACTGAAGTTTAATCACCTCAGAACACAGCCTCCAGGGCTCCAAAAGCAGAGTCATTTTGGAGCCTGTGAATGTCCTCTTGACTTGTTAGTGCAGGGAAAGAGAATAACAATGGGTTAAGAAAAATCCTACAGTATGACCCCAGATTAAGAGTACCATTGAGTGCTGCCTGAGTTATGGGGATAACCGAACCAACTTCTGACATGGTGTGTTATGGTAGCTTTGGCTAAAGGATCCTTCATTTTCAGCTGAAATGCATGATCCCATTACACAAACTTCAGGAAGCCAAGGCAGTGGGTGAAGAAGAGACACTATTCAAGTTCACTATCTGAACAGTGAACAGAGAGGATTCTAGGGCCAGACTGGTTTGAAGTCTGGCTCTGAGTTTTACAGATATGTTGTTATGTTGAACCAACTGCTAAACTTTGTTGTTGGGATGACTGAGTGAATCCATGAACAAGGGTCAGGATATTCCTGTGTTCATGTGAAAGCTCAGTTAGTTTTAAAAGTCTTTCCAAGAAAAGTACACACTGGAAGGATTCTTCTACTTCTTGCATCTCTAGCCAAAATGGTTCATAAACCATTGTCCACATCAATTTTTCCTTCCACAGTAAACACCAATTTCAGTCCTTATGTATGCTCAAAATTATAAGAATGCCCATTTTTTTTAAAATATTTTTTTTCTTGTTTAAGAACTTTTGTTTGTTTATTTATTTTTACGGCTGGCTCAGCCCGCTCTGAGGGCAGGGCTGGTGCAGCATGTGGTGCCGGGGATGGAACCGCTGTCCCTGCAGCTTTCCTAAGCAGGTGCTTTGGACCACTGAGCCATCCTGCTGGGCCCCAAGAATGCCCATTTTGTTTTCTGGCAAATTTAGTTTTGTTCATTCCTAAATTGGCTTTTGGCTGTCAAAGAGGGTAAAATACAACACTCCATCTCCAGTTCAGGAGTGGGTTTCATTTCTTCCTTTGTTGAGTGCAATGTGCAATTATTCCTCACATGCCAATACAGAATGTGCCAAAATCAATAAGCACTGCTTTCACCTTGCTGTGTATCGTGCTAGCGAGGAAAACAAGAGCAATGTGGGAATAGCGAATGTGTGTGTGAAACATAGAAGGGCGAAACTACTGTGACCTGACTGTTGTGGCAAGGATAGCTAGAGCAAGCACAGGCAGGGAAGGAAGTCAAAACTTCGTTGTGTCCATATTCTTGCCTCCAAGCTGTCCTAACTCACTGTGTAATCGCCACATATCTTTTTTTTTTTTTTTTTGGTGGGACTGGGGTTCAAACTCACGACCTTGCACTTGCCAGGCAGGCACTTGTGACACGGAGCTATCTCCCCAGCCACCCACATATTTTCTTGATAGAGAGCTTTAGGGAAGATGACGCTCCCAAACTCACATAGCATCTCAGTGGTCAGGAAGCTCTTTCTGGAGTCTTCTTTCTAGGCACCTTTGTTTATGTTGTCCTAAGCAGACATGAAAACCAGTTGGTGATGTTTCCAGTTTGGACCATCTTAGGCTGTCTCATCATCTTTACTAGTTTTGTTCCAAACGCTGCCAGGCTCTCCCTGTGGTAATCCAATATAAGCTTTCTCAGTGAAAGAGTGGAGAGATATTACCTCCATTACCCAGCCCCATGATTATTTCACACATTAAATGACTCTTCTTTTTTTCACTCATTATTGGAATTCCCTTGAGCTTTCCCCAAATTTGTAATGGGTGATAAGTAAAGATCTCTTAAGATGTGGTTCTATAAGAGCATAAAATAAATATGTATACTTTCATTATATCACAGAATCTTACAGCTCTGGGAGACTCAAATAGTTTACTTAAAGTGATGCAAACTCTTGTCCAGTGTTACAGAGCTCTTTGGCATTGGTGGTGAGATCTCCTTTCCTTCTGGGCCAATGCTGCTCATACGTTCTTTACATGGGGCATCTGATTTATTTGTATGCACACATGTGTGTCTACATGCACATACTGGTTTTCTGCTATGTCCTATCCTACTTTCTAAAAATCCATCTTTCTTTACAGAAGTCCTAGGAATTGTACACAGTAAGCACTCTTTCACATCTATATTGCCCTTAACATGCTTAGGTCATGTATTCCCTCATGTAGAATGCTACTGGGCCTGGATATACAGTCCTCAACGTACAGATGAAGAAACTGAAACATAGAAAGTCAGTGTTACTTGCCCAAGATCCAAAGGTTAGTAAGTGACAAAGCTGGGGCTCGAACTTGGGCTTTCAAGAATCACCAAGACCTGTGCACTTCGTACCCACTAGTGTGTAAAGGCATGAGATAGACCAGAGCAGAAACTGAAAAACTGAAGTAAGGGCATAGTGAGATCAATAGGAACATTAGGGAGTGCTGCCTGTGAGAGCAGTCCAGGAAAGAGGTCCAGCCCCTCTCTGCTCTTCCTAGCCCTTCTTTTCTTGCCACCATCCTCACTTGCACAGTCCTCAGTGAAGTGGCCTAAGTGACAGGGCTATGACATGACTTGTGGCCTCACTCGCCTACTCACCCACTTTGCCTCATGGCTGTAGTCCTTGTGACCGATCAGGAGAAAGAGCAACCATCTGGGCAAGTACAACACTGTGGAAACTGGATTTAGTGCCATCAACATGACTGCTGGACACTGTCCAGATCGTTTATGTGGTGAAATGAATACTAAAGCCTGTAGGACAGGAGCTGTGTCTTTAAATCTATCTTTGTGGTTTTATTCCCTGTATTAGTTCTTTAGGGTTACTCTAACAAAGTACTACAAACCAAGTGGCTTAAAACAGCAGAAATTTATTCTCTTAACAGTTCTGGAAGCCAGAAGTCTGAAATGCAGGTGTCAGGAGGGTTGGTTGCTTCTGGAGATTCTGGTGAAAAATGTGTTCCTTGTCTTTCTCCTAGCTATGGTAATTGCCAGTTATGCTGGGCATTCCTTGGCTTGCTGTTGTATCAATCCAATCTCTTGCTTCCACCTTCACATGGCATTCTGCCTCTGTGTGTTTGTGTGTATATGTGTGTGTGTGTCTCTTCTCCTCTTAAAAATGCCAATCATATTAGACTTGCTACCCCCTCAAATCCAGTGTGCCTTAATTTTAGCTCAATTATATTTAGAAAGGCTTTATTTCTCAATGAGGTCACAATCACAGGTACCAAGGGTTAAGAATCTAAAACATGTTTTAGGGGGTTATAACAACTTATAACACACACTCCTCACACATTGTAAGTCCAGTATAAATTGGCTAATGCATAATGAATAACTGATTAGTCATTAGAGGTGGTCTGCACCCCATCCACATTGTCTACTAGCTTCCTATGTGCTTTAATGGGATTTTCCTTGAGCAGCAGCAATGATTATAACAAGAACTATCATTTTAATGTCCATATTATATGTTGCGTGCAATTCTTAGTGCTTTGTAAGCATTGCCTTATTGAATTTTTACAACAACAGTACAAAGCAACTCTTCATAATTGCATTTTGCCATTGAGGATACTGAAACTTGCATGGTTCATTATGCTGGCTGAGATAACACAGCAAGCAGGAAGCAGGTGGAAAGCCCTGTGCTGACCTGGGCTTCTTTCTCTCTTGTGTCCACACTCCGAACCCCAATTTTGTTTCCCTTTTTGGCTCACACTGACCTTCACTTAACTGCTTGGATTTTCAGGAGGAACTGATAAACTGGGACACAAAAAAGGGCTACAATTGGTGGGAGCTGATGCGCCTGGAATAGGCTCCCACGGGCCAGATCCCTGCATCTTCCAGCTGATGAGTTTTGTAGTAACCAGAAGAATTATTTTTGTGGCAGAATGTTGACTCTATTAATAGCTTATTCAAAGAGCTATTCTGGAGGGCAAGAGGGACAACGAGTCCCTTGACACCATCTAAAAATTTAAACCCAAGGCTACTGATTTCTTGGCTTTCTGTGGAGGCTGAGTGCTGGCTCTGGCTCCTCTCAGAGAGGCAGATCTTAGCATTTCAGCTTCCTAGCTTGTGCACGTTACTGTATTTATTTGTGCTGGGTTCTTCCCTTGGTGACCGGACTGTACTAGAATTGCACCCTCTTACCCCAGAGGGTCATTGTGAGCATTTTTGTAAGTTGTTCAGGTCAGACGCAAGTCTGAAACATAGTAAGTGTTCAAGAAAGATTAGTTTGCCTGTAGTCCTCTGAGCTTAGCTGGTGGTGTCCCAGAGGGACAGCAGATCCAATAAAAGATCTTTCTTGGTGATGCTGGCAGGCAGAGGTGGGAACAAAGCAGTTGCAGAAAGGCCTCTCTGAGTCAGATTGTTTGTCCTTAGGTCAGGGCCAGCGACCCAGTGTGAGACAGAGTTCTATGGCCACTTTCTCGGGCTCCACCAGGGACCCTGTGAAGATTTTACTTTTAGCTTATGAAGTTTTCTCTGTGATCCTCAGTCTGTCCTGTCCTGTTTCACACCAACCTCATACTCAGTCCTGCAGTCTCCAGTACAGGTACCTGGTCACATCTATAAAATCAACATGAAACCTCAGCATGTCCTTAAAAATCTGAAGGAAGTGGGGCTAGAATGTCTACTTGCCAGATTAAAAGAATTCTGAGGGATGCTTAGTGTCTAGAAGACCTCCCAAGGGTACCACCTAATAGGATACACTTCTGAGTTGTTCATTGTTACACAGATGGGAGACTTCCTCCCACATTGCTATTGAGAGAAACTGAGGCAGTGGAGAAGGAAAGAAACAAGAGGTATGTCCAGCATCACAGGACAGACTGGATGTTTAATTACCACATTAAACTCTCTTGGCATAAATCCTAGAGAATAAATGTCGTGTGTGTGGCCCTGCCAGAGAGAGTTGGTCTAGCTGAGGTCAGTTTAGGCTAATGTCACCACAAAGGAAATGACTATTAGTAAAGCCATTAACTAGGGCCTCTTTTATCACTGCTGTGAAAGATAATCTGTTAGCCAAGTAGAGGCCTCACAGGAAATGAAAGGCTGCTATTCTCACTGACACATTAAATCCAAGTACTATATCTCTCCTTGACAAGTGGTTATGACAGCAGTTCTCCAGAGAGGCTCAATCAGAGAAATCCACGAGTGAGTAGAGCCCATCAGAAATGTATATGGTATACTAATTAAACCATGTTCTCTGTTAACATGCATTAGTTCAACTTCTGCCTACAGATAAGTAGTAGGAAATTGGGCACTACTTAATAAATGAAGGAAGAAAATAGATTTGCATACTGTATGTGCTGGGCTAACTGCCTTTTCATAGGATCTCCCTTTTGTGAGGAGGCCTTGCCCTACATTAAAACTGTGGGCCCTCATTCCTAGCTGAGGCAGTAGGATTGCAAGTTTAAGCCCAGCCTGGGCAACGCAGTAACTTACTGAGATCCTTTCTCAAGGTGGGTGGGGGCTGCTGTAGCTCAGTGTGAAGGCCCTGAGTTCGATCCCCAGTACAGGAGTTGAGTGGGGTGGTGAATGCTTGTGAGCCTTATGAGATGTAGGGGACAGTTTGGGAGTCAGATCTATGTCTGAGTCTCATTTTCATCCATTGTGGGTTATAAAATCCATTTTTTGGGTTAATGAAGATTGAGTGTGAAAAGACAGGAAGTATGACAGGGCTGGGAGTGTGGCTTGGTGACAGAGCTTCATACAGCTCTGAGCTCCATTGGTACAAGAAGTGCTTTCTGCACGATAAGTTTATTTGTTCAGTTTTGCTTTTAGGAGCAAGTTTACAGCTAAGCGTGGACACAAGCTAGACTGCAAAGGGATGGGGACGAGCAGGTGTGAGGTTGTATCCAGGCATCTGAGCTTCCAGGTCCACTGTGCAGTAGTGTGTGCGCCCAGTGCATGTGGAGGGTGGTGTGTGTTTCCTAATTCCTTGTCTGGCTTCTGTGCTAGTCATAGGCTCTTGGGTTTCAGCACGGGCAGTGTGTTGCATGCAGGACTCATGCTAGGGTGAATCTATTTGTGAGCACATCTGAGGAAGAGACTTGAAGAAATGAGCATGAGTTCCAGGGTTATTCAACCCTGACTATTGCTGATGGCCTCCAATTATTAGTACCCCTGCTTTCACTGAGGCTGGACTCTAGATGGCCTTCTCTTAGCTGTGAGTTTTCTCCAAATAATATCTACCTTTTCAGCTTCTGCTATGAATCAGGTGTGTCTTATGCCCCTACCCCCGGAACCTGTTGGAAGTTTGGTTCCCAGTTGGGTGGCACTGTGGTGCAGACACACCCTTCTCGGGGGTAAGACTGGGTGAGGTTCCAGGGCCTGTCCTCAGAAGAGACTGAAATACTGTTCCTGTTTGAGCTGTGATTGCATCCGCCACAGTGTGCTGCCATTTGTTGTCCTCACCAAAGCTTTCAGCCAGTGGGCAGCCTGGTTTTTGACCCTTATTCCCCACAGCTGTGATCTGAATAAGCCTCTTCTTATCATGGTAAGGAAAAGCTGACTATAACACACCAGGGCCGTAGACTTTTCAGCCTCTTCCCCCCATCCTACCTTTTTCTCTCTAGCCAGACTCACCCTCTGCCATCCTCATCTTACTCTCTGTTTAGCCAAAACTGCAAACCCAGGCTCTTCTCTCTCCTTTCCCCTCCACAAGACCTGGTGACAGGTCTTACATATCTGTCTCTTCTCCTGTTCTTAGTCTGTGCTCTGAGTCCCAAGCTTGACTCAGGTCTGTCCCTCTCAATCTTGGGTATCTTCTGGTTATGCTCACCTCCCTTTCCTTGCATAGCCTGTTCTTCCAGTGGCTTGGCGAAATGTTCTGAAGTGAAGATCTGATCGTGTCTCTCCCCTTTGCAAGCTCCTTTTGTGACTCTTCTGTAGCTCTCAGGATATTGGCCCACATCCTTGCCATGGCCCGTGGCTGCTGCAGAAATCATGCTCTGAAGACCTTTCCATCTTCAATTTTTCACACAACACATACACACACCTCACACCTCACACACCACACACACACACACACACACACACACGCACACACACACACACACGTCTTTTCATACACTGGGGAAGTTTTCTATTCCTTGAGATCCCAGCCTGGAAGTTGCTTCTTTGTTTTCCAGGAAGGTTTTTCTTCCATCACCTCTTACCTGGTCTGCTTTAGTTCTCCCTCTGATAGTGCTCTGCACCACCCAGGGGCTACCTACCTGGTCACTATTTCCCTCTTGCCTGGTCTGAGAGTCACCCACAAACTTCATAGCAGTGAGTGCCATCTGTGTGATTCATCGCTAAAACCCTATCACCTGCCCTGGGACTGCAATGTTCCAGTCTTAGAAGCTTGCCCAGTGAATGGCTGTTGCCCCCTTCATGTATGCTGCATGGAAATGAGCTGCAGATGACAACATTTAAATTAATAACTGTTTATTTCTGGTTAATACCCTGCTTATATCAGTTATATAGGTTCCTAACAGAGACTAAATCCCAGGAGTCACAGCTTTTACCCTCTGAAGGTATGTGGTTGACATAAATTGAAAAAGATTTTCAGAAGGATGAGCAGAACTTATAAGCTGTAAGGATGGAAGTTGCAGAAGAAGCTGGGCCCTGGAGCTTCACTGGGGGCAAGTGAGAATCCACCACACTCTGGCAGAGCCTCAGTGCAGGCCTCTCCAGTTCTGGGGCCACAGACCAGTACCTGCCTGCCTGTAGCTAGTGAGGGAGTGAAGCTTCACCTACATTTCCATCTGCTCCCTGGTGGCTTTACCCCTTGAGCTCTGTCTCTGTGCAGCTCAGCAGACGCATCGGGTTTTCACAGGAGCAAAGCACTACTATGAACTGCATAGGTAAGAGGTCTGGGCTGAATGTTCTTTGAATCACCCCAAGTCCTGACCTCCCCCAAATCCCATCCATAGACATTTTTTTTTTCCACAAAATCTAGTCCCTGATGCCAAAAGGTTGGGGACCACAGTCTAAGAGGTTCCCCTGAAACCTGGCCTGAAACAGTGGTTTAGAGTTGGGAATAGCTGGTATGCTTTTCCCATTTGGTTGACGCATTGTCCCTGACTGCACAAAGAGGGAGACATCCCAGAACAATGCTCTAAACCACCTGGAGACGCTGGCTCTTCTCTGCAGGCACTCAGGACTTGGGCCTGGCTGCAGGGTGGACTTGCCTCCTGCTCTCAGTGGAGCCCTGGCCTGCTCTGCTTACACTTGTTCTTGGTCTAACATTTCTCTGCAATCTTTTACCTACAAGGTTAAAAATAAGATGCTTCCTATTTCAGGATGTAAAGAAAACCAGAACAACAGCATGAGCTGTCTGCACTGCAGAGCTTTTTGTCCACAAGGCCACTTTGGTGGCTTTTCCCGAAGGTTCTGCCAAACTTGAACTACCCGTTTCTTTCTCTGCCTGGGACATCCAAATCTGTACAACACCTCTAGTTCATATACTCACCACTATGGCATATACCATGAGAGCCAATGAGGATGTCAGGGATCTACCTGAACCCCAAAGAGGAACTGCCTCAACTCTCCCTGGTCCTTTACCCAGCATCTCTGGTGTTTGGCTAACTTCAGAGAACTATGTCCCAGAACCCATATTCCTAACTCCAATGTTATACACCAATAGCAGGGTCCACTGACAGTCACCATCCAAGAAAGAGCTGGGCCATCCTCACCCACCTCACATGTGAGGCTACCTCTTAGGCTAGGTAGCAGGACATCTTGAAAGGGAGGGAATGCTTGGCAAATTCAAATTGTTCTTCAGTTGCCACTTAGGCTCCCCCATACAATTCTGTCTTCTCCCCTTACAGAGTGGTCAGTGAGCTGGAGATGAGCTTATCTCCAGGATGTCCACATCTGCTAGATTTATGTTGTTGAGTGTAGAGAGATGTTTTCCCGCTTGGTGACAAATAGCATAGAAAGTAAAGGTCTGGGAAGGTGCCAAGATGCTGTCAACCTTGAGTTCAGCTCTGTGGATGAGAGGACCCAGGGGTCCTGATTCAGACCAAAGACAGGGCAGGCAGTCTGCAGGGACTTATTTGTCTGAGAAGAAACCTTTCTCCAGAAACCTCTGCCTTCTTGTATACTGTTGACCTGACTTTTCTTCTTCCTCCACCACCTTCCCAGGCAGGGGCCTCTAGGTTGCTAAGAGCAGTAGCTCTTTATTTTTTCGACTTGAGAAACTAAGAAGGTTTTGCTCTCCAAGTAGCAGCCCCAGCTCCCGCATTCTGGGCTCTGTGGGCCTAGCGTTGGAGAATATACAGTTTCAGGTAGTTGTTCCTTGTCTCCCTGCTTGACTAGGCAATTGATACATAAACTTACTTGGTGTCAACAATCTTGCCTCTTCTGAATGGGAAAAGGAGTAAGGGGTGCGGAAGTATTTGAATTTCAGATTTTTTAAAGCTTTTCTTCTTTGTAGACTTTAGTGTGCAGGACTGGACCATTGTTTCTAAAGTGCCAGGGCCTGGCTTATCTCCCAGAATCCAGGATGGACAACAGGATACTGTATTCTTTTGGGAACCATGACCCTACCAAGAGCCAAGCTCTATACTGGGGACCTTGGGAGTGGTGAGACTTGCTGTCCCTGCCTTTAACCATCTCTTGTTCCTAGCACTGGGAAACCTCTTGTGACTCACTGTAAGGAGTTTACCTTGGTCTCATCCATCAATAGCATTATTTACTTGATACCCTTTGCTCTTTGCCCTTCTAAGCCCTGCTGCTCCTACCTCTTCCATATGGATCATGAATGTCCCCCTAAAGTCTTGGGTGTAAAAGGCTTGATCCTTGCATGGTGGTAGGGTTAGAAGATAGTGCAACCTATAGGAAGTGGGGCTAGTGGAAGGAGCTTGAGTGTCTGAGGACATGATCTTAAGGGAGGTGGCAGGACCCTTATGTCTTCCTCTCACCTTTCCTTTCTCCATCATAAGGTGAACACACCTGTCCTATGCTTCCTGCTCTCAAGTACTGCTACAACCACAACAAAAAGGCCAGTCCACCCCAGAATGATGTCTAAAGCCGGGAACCCAAACAAACCTTCCATTCACCTAAGTTATTAATCTCAGATGTTTTGTCATGGTAACAGAATGGTGACTAACATGATCCTGGCTCCCTGGCTGTTCTCTACTGAATCCTTGTGCAGATTTTTCTTCCTGCCTTGAAGGTGCTGGCTGCAGCTTGCTTTCCAGATGATCTCATCCTCTTCCAGATCTTGGGAGATTCAGACCAGCACTCTGGCTAGATTTGTCTTCATCAGCACTCTGAAGGCCCTTTCGACTTAAAGAGACCCCAGCTGGGTCCCTGGCTCAGCCCCCAGTTTGCTCATCTACCTTCACCATCATGTATCCATCTCCCCAAGGGGCACTGCCTTTCTCTCCTTCATCCTGGTCAGAAATTAGGAATTCGACTAGAGGCCTCTCTTTCAGTTTTCCACCTCCAATGGCAGCTTGTGGTAACAAAATCCTGTTTGGGTCCTCTTTGTATTGTGTAGTGCTAGGGGTCTGATGTAGGCCCTCGCACCTGTTAGGCAAGCGTTTTATGCATCTTTTTCTCCTTCCCTTTGCCCACACTATCTTGCGAGGATGTGCACTAGCATTGCTCTGGCTCTTTGTAGCATGACCCCATGGTGTCCTACACTACCCATATTCCACAGGTGCAGACAGGAGTTGCTGGTGAGATGCATGGATAGATGGATACATGGATGGATGAATGTTTGAGGTTACCTGCCCAGAGGGCATGGTGGGCCTACATGATGCTGGTTGGCATCATGTGTCACTACCAGGAATCACCAATCTCCAGCTCATGGGGCCTTAACAGTGCACTGAATAATTTTGGGTTTATGGAACTCAGGGGGCTAGGGTTAGAGTCCTCTGCAGCAGGTCTTCTCCCCATTCTCCCAGTTACTCTGCCTTTACTATACAACACCATCCAGGAAGGATGAAGAACAAATGGCTATGATGGAGAGTGCTTCAGTCCACAAGGAAGTACTTCATAGTTTCTTATGTGATACAGTTTTCAGTCTTTGCAATATAGCAAAATCCTTCTAGAAAATTCTACTGTGGAGCCCTGCACCCTCTTTTTCTCTTTTGCTCATGAGTAAGCAGGCTTTGTCTTGGGGATTCTAGAAGCCTCTTTGCAGAGCTCTAATACCTGAGCCAAATTTAAGATGTACCTGCTGAGCAGCTTGCACTTATTTCAGTTTTCTTGGCTGCAGTGAGAGCTGACTGGGTGACCTGAGTAGGTCCTATACGTCAGGAACCCCTAGCTCCCCAGAAAGCAAGGCTTCATCTGTATCCACAGCTGCTCCCCAGTGCTGGCATTACTGTTGGAGCTCTGCTTCCTGTCAGATCATCAGGGGTGCTAGAGTCTCACAGGAGCAGGAGCCCTACTTGGAACTGAGAATTGGAGGGATTTAAGTTGGGAACTCCTTTGAAACATCACAAACCTCCCCCCCTTTCCCACTTCTCATCCTGTTTCCTGGGAAAATTCCATGGAATTTCCGTTGGCTAAAAAAGGCTAGAGACTCTTGCTGTGGACTTTTTTGGCCTTCTTAGTAGCATCCTGCCTGGAGGATAAGGACACACAACTCAGAGTCTTTAGGTTTCTCTCTGTTGACTCTGCTCTTGCAGTTGCAGTTTTTAGTAAACACAGCTACATTCTGACAGTACAATCTTCTCTTTCCATGGCGAACTCCCTGTATTGATTGATTGATTGATTGATTGATTGATTGATTTATGTCTTTTTGAGACAGGGTCTCACTATGCAGTGCAGGCTGGCCTTGCATTCACTTTTGTAGCCCAGACTGGTCTTGAACTCACACCAAGACTCCTGCCTCAGCCTCCCAAGTGCTGGGATTCAGGCGTGAGCCACCGCACCGTTTTATTGTCAGGACTTCATTCTACTTAGATCTTTCAGGAAAGCCCTGTGCCACCTCCATATCTCTTTCCCAGCACCAGTCACTTTCAAGAATTCTGGAGCAAAGAATAGGACCAAGGAGAGCATCACTTTCACCAGGATGGGACAGACATGTATTGGCAACTATTTTAGTTCAGTTCATGGCCTCTGTAGCTGCATCTCTCTCTCTCTCTCTCTCTCTCTCTCTCTCTCTCTCTCTCTCTCTGTCTCTCTCTCTCTCTCTCTTTTGTAGCTGCATCTCTTGATGTATTATTTTGTGATACTTTATCCTGTCGAAGTTCGATAGGTATTCAGCCAGGTATTGTTCTTGTGATTTCCTCTAAGAAGGCTAAGATGGAGCAACCAGGCCCAGCGTGTGAGTGAGACCTCCCTGGGCCAGCCAGAAACTCCTTGCAACCAGGCCCACTATGCCCAGTGTGGAAAGCTGCTACAGAACTCCATGCAGAGAGACTAGTGACAAGACAACCCCCCCGCTCCACACACACAGCAGATCCAGGAGCAGAACATCTTGCCAGAGTGGCACAGCAGGTTTGTTTCCAAGGGCTGCAACAGGAAGAAGGGAAGCTCAAAAATCAGACCCAAGGTCCACCCATCTGGATGACTTTAAACTTGGTAGATCCAGATTTGATGCTAAGGTAAGAACTCTACCCAAGTTCTAAACCAAAAGTCAGAAGGCAGTCTATACAAAATGACAAAAGAGAAGTGGTAAAATGCGCTCTCAGGCCCCAAGCCCACCCAGAATAAATACAGGAGACAATAGCATAGAAGAAGTTGGAAATCACACACCTGAAATCTCTGAAATAAAGAAACAACTTCAGAAAGGCATAGAGGAAATCAGGTCAGAAGTAATTTCTGAAGAAAAGAAATAATATCTACAATAAAAGTACTAAGAGCATCTAAAGACAATGACAAAAAATAGAGAAGAATAGAAAAATGATGGAATCCTTGAATGAGCAATATAGGAAAGCAATAGAATGTATGAAGCAGATTCAAAGTGCTACACAGGAACTTAAAACCTCGATCACAAGCTGGCAAAACCGTTTTAATGGAAGTGAAAATAGACTTTCAGACCTTAAAGACACCATTGCAGCTAGTGAAGAGGTAAGAAAATACCTCTTAATAACAACTAGGATGCAAGAAAAAATAATTCAACATCTACAAGATGATGCAAAGATGAAGAACATAAGATTAATAGGCATCATTGAGAAAGGAATTTATACAAATGATATAAAAAGAATATGGGAAGCAGTAATAGCAGAAAACTTCCCAAATATGGGGAAACAATTTGACAGAGTAACTGAAATATATAGAACTCCAAATAACATCAACCCAATTAAAACCACACTTAGCCATATAATAATCAAGATCCCAGAAATTCAGCACAGGAACAGTATACTAAAAGCTGCTAGAGAAAAGAAACAGATCACATTGAAAGGAAAACCCACCAGAATAATGGCAAATTTCTGTTTACAAACCATCAAGTCAAGAAGAGCATGAAATAAAGTACTTCAAATCTTACAAGAAAACAAATTCCAGCCCAGACTTCTATATCCGGCAAAACTCTCTTTCAAGTTCAAAGGAGAAGTGAAATACTTCCAGGACAAAGAACAGTTAAAGAATTTCACAATGACAAAGCCAACCTTGCATAGTTTACTAAAAGATATTCTAGAGAAGGATCAAAATGACCACAACATCATGAAGGAGAATGGAAAGAACCCACAAAACAGGGAAAATAATTAAACACAGGAGAAAAAGAAGTATAAAAAAGCAGTCTTTCAACTATTCTTTTATATACAGCAGCAGAATATGTCCATCAGCAAATTCGACTTCTCTTGGACCCCATGAGTCATGATTCCGTCTGGGTCTACAGGGTGAATATCAAGGAAGTAGCAGTAGCTCAGTCCCACAAATGACACCTGGACACCAATAAGCATCATGGACACTGTCCATGTACATGACATACTAGAACTTTGTGTGATATCCTATCTCCAAAATGTTAGAAGTTCTGGTCATATATTTGCAATTCTAGTATTTATGTTTTGCTTTATTATTAGCAATTCTTTACTAGCATGGAAACATTTTCTTAGTTGATATCTTTGTATATATTCACCTACTCAAATACTATGCGAGTACTCTGAATTGATTGCAGATTCATACATATGATACACAACATTTTTGTCTCTAAGTTGGAATCATGATTTGATTTGAATTTTGGAATATTGTTTTGAAATATTAAATTTAATTTTAATTAATTTTCTGAATATTGTTTAACTATACTTTTTGTTTTATGATTCATACTATACCTGTTATAAGACATGGTATAATATTTTCTCCTAGTATTAGAAACTTTAAAAAAATATATATATGTATACACAAGGATATATGATAGATACATAATTACTTTGTCTTAGTTCATTGAGAATAAGTTTGTAGTAATATTGTTTAGACAAGATACCAGGTCTGCACCTTTTCCTCTGAATAACTACCATAAAAGACAATAATATGCATAGTATTAATTGTAACCATCCTACTAACTTGTTTTGAAGCTGTTTCATTGCTATTTTTAAAAAATAATATTTATTTATTTATTTATTTTCTTGTTTCAGAACTTTTGTTTGTTTGTTTATTTATTTTTATGGCTGGCTCAGCCCATCCTGAGGGCAGGGCTGGCGCAGCATGTCGTGCCAGAGATCAGACCGCGGTCCCTGAAGCTGCCTAAGCTTTCCTAAGCAGGCGCCTTAGACCACTGAGCCATCCTGCCGGGCCCTCATTGCTATTTTATCTTTTTCTCTGATCAAAAATGAATTTAAAAAGAAAAAAGAAAGAGAGGCAGGGGAGATCGCTCCATGGCACAAGTGCCTATCTGGCAAGTGCAAAATCGTGAGTTTGAACCCCAGTGCACAAAAATAGGAAAGAAAAACAAAAATGAAAGAGAGAGAGAGAGAGAGAGAGAGAGAGAGAGAGAGAGAGAGAGAGAGAGAGAGAGAGAGAGAAAGAAAGAAAGAAAGAAAGAAAGAAAGAAAGAAAGAAAGAAAGAAAGAAAGAAAAGAAACCTAAAATGACTTAATGCATCTTGAAATCCTCCAGCCTCCAAATGCTAAAGGATAAGGGGGTTCTGTAGGGAAGAAGCCTGCCCTTTGGAGAAGAATCTCTGAACAGACATTTTATCCAGGGCAGAGAACTGGCTTCAGGGCTGTGTGTTAGGTGACTGCATTTCACTTCCAGTGCATGCTGAATTCATCCTCCCTTTTCGGTTTCCTGTAAGGCAGTCCCTTGTGCCCTACAGAATGCCAAGTGTTTCCTTTCCTCTGAGGTTGCTGCCTTGGTTGGCTCAGAGTCAGAACTGGCTGGCTCTGGCCCCAGGACCATCTGGCTCACCTTGCCAGCAATGCCAGGGACCAGACTACTGCTGGGTGTGACTGGTCTTTGGGCCACAGAGTGTGTTTTGGCGAGGAGCTTCTCAACCCAACCTAGAAGCCTTTCTGAAAGCTCCCTGCCTCCTCCTCTGCAAGATCTCTTGTGTAGACTGAGTTAAGGGTTGATCACCTCACAGTGGTAGATAGACCAAATGACATGTGGTGAAACCTCTTTCTTCTTTTCCTTCCTTCTTTCCCATTCTTCTTTCCTCCTTCCCACCCTCCATCCCTTCCCCCTTTCTTTCTTCCCTCCTTCCCTTAGCACTACATATTGAGCCCAAGGCCTCTGCACTGAGCTACATCCCTTAGCCCTTTTTATTTTAAGACAAATTTAAGTTGTCCAGGCTGGGCTCAAACCTGTGATCCTTTTGTCTTAGTCTCCCAGAGTTCTGGGATTACAGGCCTGTCACCATGACTACTTGTGAAGGCTCTGTTTTCTCTCTCTCTCTCTCTCTCTCTCTCTCTCTCTCTCTCTCTCTCTCTCTCTCTTTTTAATCTCCTACTTGTTTATTTATTTTATTTATTTGGAACAAGGTCTCACCACACAGTTCAGATCTATACTACTGCCTCAGCTGCCCCACTGCTGGGATTATAGGAGTGCCTCACCATGCTGGTATTGAGGTCCACACAGCACACTTGGGTTTTAGGGACAGCATGACATATGGTACTGGGGATTGAACCTAGGCCCCACCCCAGCTCTTCAGCCCTGTGGAGGCTCTTTTCTAAGTATGCTGTCATCTTATGCCTATCAATCTGCTTCACTATCCTTCCAACACATGGCCAGCAGGTCTTTCCATTTGGAGCCACCTGTCTGCTTCCCAGCACCTTCCAGACCTCTGGCTGGCTGCATTCCACCCCCAGGGAGCATCACCTGGAGGCCACAAGAGGGAGAAGAGTACTGTCTGTATTTTATCCTTTTCTTCCTTCCCTATGGGGTCATTATTGACTGGCTTTTTCCTTGAAATGAAGCCCTATCTTGTAGTCCTTTCCACCAAGCCCTACCCGCTCTGCTTCTAGCAGTTTCTCTCCTCTGGCCTCTCAGACGTGGTGTCACCGGGGAGCAGCTCTATCCCTGCCCCTACACTACTGCAGCATGCTCCAAGAACCTTTCTAAGCCCTCAGCCAGGTTATCATATTTAAATCTTGATTACTTGAGTAGGTACTCACAATATTCTGGACTTAAGAATGAGGAGAAAGCTGAGACATAGTCAGGTCAGCAAACTTCTTAGTTACAAGGTCAAATAGCTGGTCTCAAATGGAAGTGGTCATGCCCAGAACCTAAAGTCTTGTTCCCTGTGTGGTCCCTGCCCAGCTACATCAGCATCTTCCAAGCACTACTCAAAATCCAGATTCTCTCTCCATTCCAGACGTCCCGAATCAGAAGCTGTGGATGTGGAGTAGCACTCTGTTCCTTGAGATTCTGAAGGACACTTGCTGGAGGGCAGCACATGACACTGAACATGCACCCAGGCCTTGTGAAAGTCATCACCCTTGCTTCCTTCCAGGCACTCAGGGCTCTGACACATGAGAGGGTCAGTCTCATTCTCCAGCTCGCCGTGGGTCTGAGCGGCCTTAAGTATTCATGTATCAGCTTCAGTTTGGGCAGCTTCTGTTTTGCATTTCCTGGTGATTGTAGTCAACTAGAGCTAGTTTCTCAGAGCTGTATACCTATTTGACCTGTCCCTCTTTCATTGACTGGGTCCTTCCCTTTGTCCTCCACTTCTTAGTTATGAACACAGTGGCTATCAGCCATGGGAGTGCATGGCCAAGCCTGCCATGGTCAGGTTCCATTTGATCTTAGAGATGCCAGTCAGTGTTTATAAATCAAGGGTCTGATCATGAGATAATAGTGTGGAGTATGGAGCTTGACTGCCTTTTAGAGGAGGCCCCATTTTGCCTCTACTATCACCCTTGCTCACCCAAAGTGGGGTCATCACCTACTTAACTCCCAAGACCTGCTTTTTAGACTGTACCTGCACGGTTCCTAACCAATCATGGCTTTTCTGTAGATAGAAATCTGAGGCTAGGGTAGGTAAAAGTTGAGTCATGGATACATGGTGGTGAAGCTGAGACTAGAAATGAAAGTTCCTGATTCCAAGATTGGGACTTTGCTCTTTGTATGTGGGCTTCTACAAGATACCAGGAAACACAACCCTCTTCAAGACTATTCATCAGTGTAGCTCAGGAAAGCTCTCTCAGTGTCCCTGGAGATGAGCTCCAGGGTGGAGTGACTCATGAGCAGGATTCAACTTTTGTGTTCAATTAGCAAAATGGAGAGGCATTTTCAAAAAGTTCAGATCACTACATCATGGGGCCAAAAAGGGATGACTTGGTCAGGAAATGTTCTGGGCCATGACTCTATCATCTGCTGTGTCCTGACCTTGGAGCAGCCTCAAGAATCTGTGTCAAGATGTAAGAGGCAGTTTTCTCAGGCTGAAGGCCAGGTTCTTCTGGTTCTACACTCTATGACCTTGAACCAGTTATTTACTTTCCTTGCTCTCATTTTTACTTATTTATAAGACAGGAATCATCTGTTTTTTCTTCAAAAGATATCTATGAAGTTCTAATAAAATAAAATCAGAAGGGCACCCAGTCTAGGTACCCCTGATCAACAAATGGTGGCTGTGGCTTTGTGGCTGTGAGTGTTGATTAGTATGTTTGAATGTTTGTCTCTCAGATAAAAGAAGAAAAGAAGATCTGTGTTGCAAATTGAAGCTAGGCCCAAAGAAAACAGAAATGTACAGATCCTGTCCTCAGGGAAGAGGTTGAAGAATGGAAGGGATGCCAGGCTCTGAGCAAAGATTAAGAACACAGCATCCTGTCTAGGGCACCTGGGAACTTGGAAGCCACAAATTTCATCACTTATTGACATCCAGGACAAGAACAGAAGCCACTTAACCTGAGAATCTCATGATCTTCTGCAGAGTTATTTATCTGTGGATCCACCCATCCCTTCAACCATTGCTCTTTCAGCAAATGTCTACTGAAAATGTGCTATGTGCCCCTCATGCTGGCCATGAGGATCAGCCCCAGGGTGCAATCACAAGAAGGACTGTGCTTTTTACGGATGTTTGCTATATTAGGGGTCAGAGGTAGATACCCACACTTATAGAGGCACTAGGAAGACTGCAGGAGGGGCACCAACAGAAGCCCTGCAGAGGGAGCTTCAGAGGGAAAAAGACAAGACTTGGAACTTAAAAACCAAGCTTCAGCACTTGCTAAGAACTGTGTAGTGCAGAGGAATACGAAGTCCTCACCGTGTAGACTGTAAACTCCTGCTCTTTCCACTGCCCCACTCTGTTCTAACACAGAGAAGTGCTGCCCTCTGAGGACTGTCCGTGGTAAGCTGAGAGCAGATTTCTTGCAGTCCAATAGAGAAGGGACAGTGACATGCACAGAACAGAGATCCCATGCTTCCTGAGAGGAAATCCTGGGATCCTCTGACTAGCAGAGGCTGTTCTTAGAAGGAAGGTGGTAAACACCAAGAACCTTCCATTGTTCTGTATTTCTTTATCTTCTCTGTGTGACAAGTCTGATGTTCTGTGACAAATTTACTCCTAAGGGTGCTTGGATTGCTGGGGGAAAGTGATCCTCCCATACCCCATCCTCTTGGCAGGCCTGCCATGGGGAGTGAGTGGAAGCCGGACTTGGTGGAGCTGGCCAGATGTGATGGGCAGGTAGATAGGCAGCAGACGGGGAGGAGCTAGTGGACCTACGCAGAGGACCAGTAGTCATGAGAGCCAGGAGCCTTCAGGGCACTCAGGACACCCAGTGCAAGGCAGTGGGACCCAGTCAGCAGGTTGAGAGTGGATAAGGATGAGAAGAAACTGAAGTTAGGTTAAATCGCTGAGGCGGAGGGGAGGATATATAATTCTGGCTCCTGAACTTAGACTTTACAGGCAAATAATCTGGTAGGTCCAGTGAATACTCTGGTATCATGGATCAAACAGCTGCCTGTATTTTCTCGGGCTCTGGAGCATCCACCCTCCTGAGATGAAGCAAGGTAGAGGAGCACTTTGGAGCAGCACACAGTGGGGCCATAGTCCAGCTTAGGTACTAAGAATTCATGTTTTTCACCACTGGCACAACCAGTGAGGCTGTGAGTTGGTCAACTCTAAAACACTTCTTGGTCCTTTCCTTCGCATTCCTCCCATACCCCAGCCCCTTGGCAGTTGGCTAAGGCTTTCATTCATCCATCCGTCCCCTTGCTCATTCATTCATGCAAATCAACAGTCTTCCTTACACTCACTCAGAGCTAGGCACGGACATGGCAGTAAAGAGCCGAATACTGCGGGCAGTGATGGAGCTCTCATGTTATGAGGAAGACAGACAATGAACAAACATAAAAGACTGCATCAGGAACAGCAAAGACTTCTGAAACAGACGGAAGCAGATAAGGACATTAAACCTGGTAGAGGTGGGAATGTTTGTAGATAGAGGAGTGTGGCTGGTGTGGGGTTCTCGGAAGGCCTGGAATAAGTCCCCAGCAAGAAGAAAAATAAACAACTCAGATAGCTACCTGGCAAAACACTGGTGCAGAGATCTATGGAGGAAGTCAGTCTGCAAAACAGAGGGAGTCAATCAAAGGCCCGGGTGATGGGACCCATGGAGTTAGAGAGTTTGGATATAAGTTTAGAGCCTCAGAGCTCCTTAGGGCAGGCAGTGGTGCACTGGGCCTCCTGGCCTCCTTTTCTTTTTTCTCTGTACATTATTGCTTTGTTCCTTTTTAAAGGTTTTGGGACCCATCCATAGATATTCCTTTGGAAAATGTTCTTTAGGACTTGTCTTTGTTCTCTCCATTTCCCATCACCATCAAAGTGCATTTTCTTCTTTTGAGAGTGAAGAGCCCGGAGAACTGAGTTGACACTAAGGTTCTTATTTAACAAGTAAATGTTTACATATTGTGACTGGGGAACCCATCGTGTTTGGAAGATTGCAGGGGTGCTCTGCCTGACCTGCTGGAAGAGGCGGCCCCAGGGCTTGGGGTGGTGTGGCTTGGAGGGTGCAGCTCCTTCCCTGGCTCTTCCCTCCTGTCTCTGTTTTTTGTCATCATGACAGAGCAGCTTTTCCTCTGCTTTGTCCCTCCACTATGCTCCTTTCTTCACAGACCAAAAAGTGGGGCAAACTAAACCCCTCCTTTAAGTTGTGAGTACTGGGCATTGGATAGGAGGAAAGAGGAAGAAGGGGAAACATTCCATCTGCTTTGTAGTAGTCTAGTGGTTGCTCAGTTTTGTGGTTTTAAATCACTAAAGTAATTGGACTTATCCCTTTAGATCATATTTCCCCTCCAATTTGTAAATTTTAGTAAAATGCACAAACACTTAGTGTACATTTTACATTTAGTAAAATGTATATTTTCCACTCTTAGTCATTTTAGACCAATATCTCAGTGACAGTAAGTGCATTCATGTTGCGGTCCCATCATTTCCACTATCTCCAGAACTTTCTTCATCTTGTAGTAGTTAAAGCCTCAAGGCCTTATTTCCCTCTCTCCCCAGCTCTTGACAACCACATTTCTACTTTCCATCCTGTTGGTCTTCATTACTTCAAGTACCCCAGGTAGGTGGCCTTCTTCTGCATGGTATTTGGCTTCAGTGACTGGCTTGCTCCACTTACAGTAATGTCCTCAAGGTCATCGATGCAGTATAGCAAGTGTCAAGATTGCCTTCTGTTTGAAAGCTGAATAATGTTCCATTGTATGCAATCATCTGGACATAGGTTTGCTTCCGTGTTTTGGCTATAGTAGACAATGCTGATATGATCGTGGGTGTACAAGTATCTCCTTGAGAACTTATTTTCAATTTTGGCCATAAAGTCTAGAAATACAGCACATCGTATGCTAATTCTATTTTTAATTTTTTTTCCTGTTTCAAAACTTTTGTTTGTTTATTTATTTACTTTTATGGCCGGTTCAGCCTGCCCTGAGGGCAGGACTGGTGCAGCTTGTGGTGCCGGGGATCAAACCGCAGTCCTTGTAGCCGCCCAAGCTTTCCTAAGCAGGCGCTTTAGACCACTGAGCCATCCTGCCAGGCCCTCTTGCCATCTTTTAACGCAGTTCTGGAAGTCTTTTTTCATTATGTGTTTATGAGAAATGGTTGAAAAAAAAACCCCACAGGGATTGCTGCTGCTGCATGCATGCCATGCTGGAAAGGCATGCTCTTAAGAACACTATGATGTGTCCTCCTCACTTCTCTTAGTTGCTGGGTTTGGCACCATGAGACCTCTGGCTCTTTCCTAAAGTCAAAATTCTCATGGAAGGTAAACCCTTGAATGGACTCAAGAGTGTTGAGACACCCATTCACAAAAGGAAGAACTTCCAGAACTGCTTCCGAAAGCAGCAGCAGTGATGCATACATGTATTTGAAATGAGGGAGAGAGTTTTGAGGGAGATTAGTCGCAATGTGTCTTTTGCTCTGATATATTTTACTTTTTTATTGTAAAAAGGAAGTTTTTAAATATTTGTATTACTTTTAACAATGACAATGTGACAGTTTGAAAGCACAGTAATAGCGTATTCCCAATAATTGATACAATGCATATTGTTGCTCTTGTAGTAGGTTTTTAGAGCACAAGATGCAGACATAATAATTTTCTAATCATTATTAGTACAAAAATTTCTTCTCATTGAACTAAGAGAAAGCAGTTGTACACATAATCCACTATTCCATAATCACAGTGGATTATTGGCAGAACTGGCAATGTCAGAAGTTGTTGATTTAAGCCTTTTATCTAATATATTTTTTAAAAACGTTAAGGTTTCTCTTTTAAAATTTATTTATTTATTTGGTACAGGGTCTCACTATGCAGCTCTGACTTGTAGCAATCGTCCTGTCTCAGTTTCCCCAGCAACAATGCCACAGGGTGGTATGGCATGTGGTACCAGGGATCAATCCCAGGCAGGTGCTTAGACTGCCGACCTGTAGGTGCTTAGACTACCAAGCTATCTTTCCAGCCTCAATGTTCATGTTTTTTTTATTACACTGAGTACTCTGGCCTTCCTGTACAGTTAACATAGTATATCTTTTTAATCCTTTTGCTTTTAACATAGTTTTTATACTAAAAGTAAATTTTAAGCAGAAGTGTGTGTTAGTCTACTTTTCATAGCTGTGAGAAAATACCTGAGATGGGTCAGCTTTAAAAAGGGAAGGTTTATTTTTGTAGCATTCAAATTTGCGCTGCAGTGGCACAGTGCAGCAGAAGCACATGATGGAACATGGGAACTTAGTTCGTGGCAGTTGGAAACAGGGAAAGGGAACATGGTCAGGGCCCCAGGGCCCTTTAGGGGGTGAAGGCCAGGGAAACACATCCTGCAGCTCAGTCCCACCTCCTGAGACAGCCACAGCTGCTGCCAGAGCCACCAGCCAGAGACCAGGCCTTAAATGCATGAACCTTTGGGGACCTTTCGGGTCAAAACTGTAACAAGCATCCCATGGTTATTTTTTAAGATCTAATGGGACAATCTTTCCTTTTCAATTGAAGTTTGCTTTAAAACTACTATCATTCTATTTGTTTCTGTATCATTATTCTTCATTACCTCTTTCCCTCTCTCTCTCTCTCTCCATATATATATATATATATATATATATATATATATATATTGCTTTAAAATATAACCATTTTAGAATTTCTGTTAAACTAAACTTCTACCTTCAGATAATGTTATAATGCTACATATATGATTGGTTTTTAGTCTTTATTATAGGTATTGATTATTTGACAACCTGGTGAGTTTTGACAGGATGCTTTATTGGATGCTGATATTTTCACATACTTTGGATTTCTAACTTGTGAATAGGATGCAGTTAAATGATTTATACAAGTTAACTTTTTCTCCATCTTGCTTTTAAGCTGACTTAGTCTAGGGCTAATTTTCTGCTATTGAGGGGAAATTAGCAAAGACAACAAAGTACCTCTTCTGTGTAGTCATCAATTATGAGGTTTTCTTCATGCATAGTTTTTTCATTTGGAGCAACAACATGATTGCTGGCCCTGTGAGCATTTCAGATTTCCCTACCCTTTCAGGATTCTTTTCCTGGCCTCAGATAATTATTCACATACATGGTTGCATTAGTTTCCACTGAAGTTTGGTGGATCAGTCTACAGAGCTTCAAAGATCCCTCTCTGAACAATATTCTGCTCCGCAGGCCTGTGCAAAATCTAGCTGTTGTGTTGTCGTGAACTACCACTTCTGAGTCTTCCACTAATAGAGATGACTAAGCTCCACCTAGGTCCCCACTCCTTTCTGTCCTGCTCATTCCCTGCAGACACAAGCAGGGGCATTCAAAGGAAATGAACTTTGCTGCCTCAGAGATCACAGCTTATTGTGGCCTAGCATTCAAGGCCTGAGAAGTTCTATTTCTTATACTCAGTATGGCATGGGCAGGGGCTCAGCCTATCCTCGGGGCAGGGCTGGCATGGCATGTGGTGCCAGGCATCAAACCGAGGCCCTGAGCTTGCCTAAGCTGGCCTAAGCAGGTGCTTTAGACTGCCGAACTATCTCACCGGCCCCTCTGTATGGCTTTTATTTGTTTGTTTATTTTTATGGCCGGCTCAGCCTGCCCTGAGGGCAGGGCTGGCACAGCATGTGGTGCTGGGAATCGAACCGCGGTCCCTGCAGCCGCCTAAGCTTTCCTAAGCAGGCGCTTTAGATCACTGAGCCATCCTGCCAGGCCCTCTATGGCTTTTAAATAACTTTAACAACTGTTAGAATCCTGGAATTTATGCTGGTTAATTTGGAACAGACCTTGATATTAACCAGTTTTAAAATTATTTCTTTTAGCTGGAATGGCACTATTTTTCAGTGAATATTTTGCATCAGAATGTATGATTAAAAAAGCCAGTCAATTCTCCTAAAAATTTTGGCAGGAATAAACTTAAATAAAATATATAAATGGGTTTTGCTAGAATTATGTAGGAAAAGCCCAGTGCATTCCACAAAGACCTGAGTGTGTGAGTTGGTGCAGCTATGGTCTTGGTCAGCAACTTGTGACTTTCTTTCTTATAGCATGACTTCATATATTATGGGACTGTGAACAAGCAGCTCCTGGCCATCCTCCCCAGTCATCAGCTCTGAGCTATGGTTTCAGTACTCCAGCACGGCCTCTCACCATTTGTGTGCGGAGAGACTGTTGGAAAAGTGTGTAACAAACACACTCGAGTCTGCACTTGAAGCAATTTATAGTCTACATGGCTGGGATTAGGCATCTTAGTAAACACAGCCTATATTTGCGAGACAATTCCTTCTGGAAATCCCGAGGGATAAGATGTTTCTTAGTGAAGGTGTCTGGAGTACTGCTGGACCCTCCACAGGATGGTGAGTATCACTGGGATTCTGATTGTTTTCAATTTCATCTTTCTTCCTGCCACTTCTCTACTCTCTCACTGAAAGCTGTCTGACTGCATGATAGGAAAGCACCTCTTTCACTCTTCTTTCATAATATACTTGTGAAGGGCAGTGGCAACCTAGGCAGAGTATAAGGAGACTGTAGTCAACACATCTTTAGTCACTACCTGGCTTTGTACCAAGGATTGCGGAGAAATAAAGACATTCGTGGTCTGGCTACAAGTCTGAAGGAATTCTTGGTTGACGAAGGAGTGACCCTAACAATTGTGAGATTGCCTGAGATCACTTGTCTATAAAACCAAACACAATGACACAACCCCAACAATTGAGGCGAAGGGTGCTAGAGAATATGATTGGTTGTGTGATGCCCTTCTGAAAGAAATCAGTCCCTTCATACCCAGACATTCTGGAGGAAAAGAACAAAGCTAACAAGGTGGAAAGTGGACAGCATGGAGAAGGCAGGGCCAGCCAAGCTGTCATCAGAACAGAGCTCTAAGGGTAGCCTGAGCTGCTGCATCTGGTGCCCACAAAGAGCCCAAAGGGTATCGCTGTGTAGAATCAGACAGGGAGAGTGTACTCCCTATGCTCCTGTATCACACTTTAAAGTTGGCTCTCAGTATTTTAGCCCCCACATCTTTCATTTATCAGAGTAGCCTTGTGCAAGAGGAAGGACACATAGTATTGCCATTTGATAGAAATGGAAACTGAGGCTCAGAGGGGGCCAGTGCCTTTTGCACTGTGATATGAAGAGACAAAAGACCCATAAGTGGGCTGGCAAGACAGCTCAGTGGTCTAAAGCACCCACTTAGGCAACTATGCAGACACTGTGGTTTGATCACGCACCAGCCCTGCCCACAGGATGGGCTGAGAGGGCCACACACACACACACACAAAAAAAAAAAAAAAAGAAAGGAGACCCATAAGTAAATCCACAGGTGCTCTGTACATACAACTGGGAGGGAGAGCAAGATGTTCCTCTCTGCTGATGTCCCTAGACCTGAGGAGTAAGGGTCAGGAGGTACGGCTCCCATGAGATGAGGGGACCACAATCTGGAGCTAAGCTACAGCTCTAGCCAGCAAGGTAAAGGTATTAGCAGAAACTCTGTACATTTGTCCATAAGGGGAATAGAGGAGGAACCAAGCGCTTCCTAACTCCTGCCAGTCAAAGGGAGAAAGAGGATCCTGCTGGGGTGAGGGCTTATTCAAAGGGAGAAAAGGAGGGGGTGCGTGGGAAGTGTGCTTTTCAGGCCCATTAAAGAGGAAGAGCCAGGAGCCAAGCATCCAATTAACCTGACATCCCTTGCAACCTAAATATCTGAGGATATAAGTAGGGAATTTAATATGTGGAGGCTTGGGAGAAAAGTGACTAATAGTAGAAAACAGCCCCCCCCCCCAGTTTATTTAAAAAAAAAATAGGTCAATCCAAGAAAATCCAAGAGATGCTTTTTCTCAGTAGTTCCTGGTGTAGGAGACAAAGAGCACCATGTGGGAGCGGTGCCATTTTGATCTGAGACAGGCTCAGCTGTTGCACCACAGGCAGCCAGGGAGAGGCACTTGGACACCAGGTACCCTTGATCTGAACTCTACAGGGACCCTGGCAATGGCCAGCCAAGGTCGCCAAGCCTGAAGGTGGCTGAGGCCCCACCAATCCCTGCTCTTCTCCCCTGCTGAAGAGCTTCAGCTGCCTCTCTGCAGGGTCTGTGGCCAGTACTGAGCTTGCGCTGAATGAGTGCTATTGTTGGGGCTCATGTGGCAGAGGAGAGCAGAGTGGTGTTAGGACCAGTGTCCATAGATGTCTACCACACAACTTTTTGAGTATTCAGATTTTGGGTTCTCATTCCACAGAGTCTGATCCCAGCGTCTGCCATGGGTCTGAGTCAAACCCCATGATGGTCAACACAGAACAGAATATCAAAATTCTGCTCCAAATCAGAACCAGATGGTTTCTTTCAGAACGTTAGTCTCTAGACATGTTGATAGATCTCCCGGGAAGGGAGAGTGCCACAGCCATCCGTGCAGCAGCTCACAAGCCCCCTTCCTTGGTGAGTGAGACACAGCAAACTACAGATTTAAGAGTGTTATGGAGAGGAATCTTCAGCTTACTTGCCCAGATACACCTGGCTATGGGATGTCTTCTCTAGATCACCTAGTCGGCGGGAGCAGGATGGGAAATGCCAGCCTGGACCGTCAGTTCTTATTCTAGGCTGCCCAAGAGGGTTGCTGAGCACAGGTTGCCAGGCTCTGCCTGCCTTGAGATGTGGTCACTGGCAGCCCAGTCCAGAAAGCACACTTTGAGAAACCCTCCCTTTGAGGCCTCTCTGAGCTCTGGCTCCATCCTCCCCAGCAGTGCCCTCATGCAGCACACAGAGGAGACAGGGACAGTGTGGTGTGAGTGTGCTGAGTGGCATCTGAGAAGCACAGGCTGGAGGGGGGCTTTGCCTCCAATGTCACAAGACAGTAATGAGAGTCAACTCTGCCCGAGAGGCTGAATGGATGACAGCAGCAGCTGCAACGCCCTGGCCCTCAACTCAAGGACAAAGGAGGGGACTAAAGAGCTTTTGTGCCTGAGACGCCCACACTAGGAGGGCCATGAGGACAGCAGTGGGTGACTGTGCCAAGAAAGATCCAGGCCTTGTAGAGGTCTAGATCAAAAAGACAGCAGCAACGTACAGATCCTGCAACCTCTGGACATTCCCAAGCTCCACCGAAGATTCTTGGGGTTCTGGACCCCAGGATAAGAGGCCATGAGCTAGGGCTGCTTCCTTCTTGGGAGGCACTTCAGGATGACTCAGAGGGACCATCCTCAGCTGAGGGATGAAAGGAGACATGAGTGCAGAAAAGGAGGGAGGGACGTCAGCCTTCCAACCCTGAAGGTGGACCTGCAAGCCACCACTGGAGGTGATCATAGCCAGAGGAGACCTCCGATGCCCAGAAGAGCCTTGCCTGTCATCCCCTGGGTGGAATGTTCTTCCTCTGTCAGATTCTGGTCCCATATGAGGAGCTAGCTCTGTGTGTGACCACCAGTACAGGGTCACAACTCAACTCTCAGCCTGCAGAATACACATGGGAATGACTGATAGGATGACCGATGACAGGGCTCAGGCATTGCCTGGGGATGCTGTGGAGGGCGGGGTGTGAAGATGGGCGAGTGGGGGTGGCAGAGGCAGCTAGAAGAAGGGACAGGTCTGGGGCAGAGATGTATCCTGGCATACCAGCCCCTGAAGCCCTCTGTCTTCTAGCTATGGGCTCTCTAAGCTAGGCAGCAGCTGCTGCTGCTGCAGATAGACGACTCAGGTTAGAAAAAGCTCTCTTGACATTTAGAGAACAGATCAGGATTTGGCTCCTCTAGTGAAGCCTCTTGTTCTTAGGAAAAATGTTTTAAAGCCTGGGCTGGTGCCAGTAGGAGTCATTTATAGCCAAAGGCCTTGAGTTCAAGCCAGCTGCCTGGTGCAGAGCCAGCTTCTGCCTACCCTCCGCAGCCCCCGCTCCATGCCCACTTCCCTGTTCTTCCTCGAAGCCTCTTCCTCCCCTCCCCCATGGCGTGTCTCCTACTTTCTCAGAGGTTTTCAGTTCTAGAACCACCTCTGGCTTGCTAGCATGGCCCTTTCCTGTGTGCCCTCAGTTTTTCCATCTGAAGCCTGGAGCATATGTCTGCTCCTGTTTGTATTCAGACACCTTGATCAGGCCTGCCTGTGCTTACTTCCACCAGGGTGGTTTCTTCTGGTTAGTCTGGACCATAGCCCTCTCCTGCCCTGGGGCTGGGCTTCTTGGAAGTCCAAGCCAGCTTTACCACCATTGCTGAGCATGGGGCCTGGTTCGTGGCAGAAGCTTAGTTAAGCTTGGTTGACTGAACTGAGCTCTCTTATAGCATCGATGGTAAGAGCATGGGCTTTGTTGTCAAACAGATATTGGTTTACATCCTGGCTGTGTTACTTGCAAGCTCTGGGCTCTGGCAAATGACTAAAGTGTTTTGAAGCTTTAGTTTTCTCAGCTGGAAATTTCAGCACCTCCTCGAGCTGGTATGAAGATTGTATGAGTGTTTACAATGAGTTAGCGCAGTGGGGCCTCAGACAGTGTTGGGTCTCATCACTGCCATCCTCACTTCCTGTCCTTTTCAGGAGGAGGTGGCTGAGGTCCAATATGCCCTCCTGGACCCCTACCTTGCCTGTTAAAATCATATCCATCCTTGGAGGGCCAGCTCAAGTGTCCCCTTTTCAAAGAGACATCTTCCTCCTGGGCTCCGAGCTCTTGTCTAATCTCAGTGTTCAGCGCAACCTGCACCTGCGCACCCAGTGGGATTGGCAGACGAATCTACAGAGAGGCCTGGGAGTGGCCAGTCTGAACACAGGGCAAGTGTTTCAAGAGCCCTGGTTAGCAAACAGCATTGAGAGTAGAAGACAAAGTTACAAGCTCTGACAATGGCAATGACTTTCAGTGGATTGGGACCACAGATTGCAAGAGGAGACCTGAGCCTGGGCCTCAGGAGGAGATGGGGTAAGTCAGAACCTGTGTACAGGGACCCTGGCACCTGGGCAGGACCAGAGTGAAGGTGGTGGACAGTAGGGCAGGTGTGGCCAGACTGCAGGGTGGCAGGGCCACAGTTTCACACCGTGGGTCTGGGAATAGAAGTGAAGCCTCCAGGAAGAATCCCTGGAGCCATGGCAGTCGCAGCTGTGAGGATATGCAGATGCTGAGAATGGAATCATTCAGGCCACCTGTCAGAGCCAAGTCTTAACCATTTTCCCGACATAAGGTCTTTCTAAGATTGCCTGCTTCTTTCCCTCAGAACCTATGGTTTCCCAAGGTATCCTAGGGAGGACCGCTGCCCATGCTCTACCAGTGGTTCCCAACCTTTCTAATGCCGTGACCCTGCAACACAGTTTCTCATGTTGTGGAGACCCCAAACTAAAAAATAATTTTGGTGGCTACTTCAAAACTGTAATTTTGCTACAGTTATGGTTCGGAATGGCTTTAGGCAACCCCTGTGTTTTGGTTGTTCAACCCCTGCTGGTGTCAGGACCCACAGGTTGAGAAGCGCTGCTCTAGACCGTAAGCAAGCGGGTGGATGTGCCAAAGCCCAACCTCTTGGTGCCCCGTCGGGGCTGTGTTGTGGCTGAGCCATTTCATAGCTGCATGCCTGGACTCCTTTCTACCTGTATCCAGGGCTCCTACACCTTTCCTGTTTCTCATACCAAACTCTCACAGTGGCTCTGTGGCAGGTGTGTCCACAGGAATCTCAGCATGTCACCGAATGTCCTGGGTTTTGGGGATATGGCCCTTTCTCATGCACCTCGCATCTCCTCAAAGTGGGCTCATCTGTCAGCTCACAGGATGCTGAGCTGGGCTGGCAAGAACTGGCCCACCGGTCCTTCCCTATTCCCTGTGGCTGTGGCTGTAGAAGTCAATTCCTCTCCCTCTTTATCAACCCAGCACTTTGCTTTATAAGATGTGAGGTACATGGTGATGTTTTATATGAATGAACTGTTGGGAAAAGAGATTTAAGGAGCTCCATGGCAAAGGAACCTTGGAATCTGAGTTGAATGCTGGTGAAAGTGGTGCTAGAGGCCTTGTGGCCTTGACTACACAGTTTCTAGGCCAGTAGGTTTATCTCTCCTTCATATCCTTATAGAAAGGAAATGAAAGGGACTAAGATATGATATGTTTATGTTCCCATGATGAATGGGACATGCACTATTGTGGTCTGCGTCTAGACATCCCTCCAAAATCATGGGGTGCGCATCTAGAGCTTATTATTTATTCATGGTCATGGGTGTGAATGTTACAGCCACCATGGGGTGGGTAGCTTGCCTACAACATAAGGGAGGAAGGATGTTTGCTCTCTGCTGCTCTTCCCCTTCTGTTCTTGTTGCTTTTGCTATGTTCCGCAGCCTAGAATTATTGCCCCTCACCGTGCCACCCTGCCTTGGCATCAGCCAAGCACGGACTGAAACATGCATAAATCATGAGCTAAATAAACCTTTCCTTCCTTGAGTCTGGACATTGGGTATTTTGTCACAGCAATGAGAGAAAAGTAACCAAGACACATCCTAATAAAATAAAAATATATTTTCCGGGGTGTCTGCTGGACTTCACGGATGACCACACTGCTATCTGAGCCCTGTCCTTCAGGAACTGTCTTTGCCTTGGCCTTCCTTTGCTTGGGCCCTGCAGTGTGGTATCAGGTCATGAGTCCTCAGAGGTCACAGTCCTGGAGGAGTAGGGACATGTCTGCTCCATAGCATGGGGCTTCCTGTCTCAAAGCTTCTCTCCCTGGGCCCCTCATGCCTCTACCTGCTGCCCTCCCCTGCTCCTGACCTGAGGCATGTTCCTTAAGAGTCTTGAAGTCCTTGTACCTATAGGGAGCACCAGCCTCCATTTCACGGCAAGGGTCAGGTACTGCCTTCCTTTGCTTTTTCAATATTACAGTTTTTTGCTTTTTACAAAAATGGTATGAGTTAATGATATATTTAGAAAATATAAATAAGCACAAAAAGAATTAACTGTACATAACCCAACAACCTACAACCATCACTGTCCATTCTCATGCCTTCCTGGACTTCCTCGCTTGCAGCCTTCAGGAAGTGGGTGGGAAATCCCAGCGGCCTCTGCTCCTCGACATCTGCATGGGATGT
>PVJA010024595.1:0-31661 GCA_004027025.1 Myocastor coypus | reverse complement strand
TTTTTTTTGAAAGTTGACATATTGCATATTGTCCTCACAATCGTTCTACAGAGTACAGTGTGTGGAGTTCAGGATGCTGGCTGCTGTGAAGTCCCGCGGGTGTGGTCTGTAGGTGGAGGTGGAGCTTTGGGATTGAGTAGTCCTGGTAGGCTCATGGACCAGATCTGTTGCCAGACGAGCTGTTTGATGGGTTCGGTACTGGAGCTTGGGCTGGAGGGGTTTAAAAAAAAAAACGGGGTGGGGAGGGGAAGCGGAGAAGGGGAAGGGGAAGGCGGGCCAAGGATCCTGACCCAGCCGGCGCGTGGGCCTTGCTAGCAGCAGGTCGGGTCGGGGCTGGAACAGGAAGTTAGTCGCAGGAACGCAGAGGCGGGGCAAAGGGACGGAGGCAGCTTACCCGCGGCAGGCGTGCGGGCCTCGCTAGCAGCGGGTCCTGATATAATTTTATTTATTACAAATATTGGTCTTTTTTTGTGTGTGTGCATGTGTGTGAATTTTTTTCCTTGGATTCTTTTGTTCTGCAAATATACTGGGTACCAGCTCTGTGGCAAATGACAGAGACGCAGCCCCGTGGCAATGAAGGCGCAGTGTCAGGTAAGGGGCAAGCTCTTCATGTCTGAAGCTGTGTCCTTAACTGCTCAAGTAGAGAGCCTGTGGATCTCTATGATTCATGGAAAACCCCCTTTTGGAATCTACTTAATCATTTTCCTTTCCTGATTCCTCATATTCAAAAATTCAAAAATTCAAAAATTCACTCTTCGAATCACTAGGATATGTGTTTTTAAAAATTCCTGATGCCGTCTCCTCTCTATAATCCCACTATTGTTTTCTGAAAACATAGTCTACTGTCTCTCACATGAAGCTGTCAACATATGTTCTACCTATAAAATCTGTTTCTAAAGCAGTGTGCCCATTTTATGGTAACAATTTCCGGTTGCTCTAATGCCGTCATTCTACTTTCTATTTTATACATTTCGCAAAGTTTTCTCTTTGATTCACTTGCTTTGCTTTTGTAATGCCGTTTTTATAGCTTTTCCTATTTTTGCTCCTTTCTTCTTCAGCATAGACCAGTGGTGCTGAGACTTTAGAGCACTGATTCTCAACCTTTCTAATGCTGTGACCCCGCAATACAGTTTCTCATGTTGCGGTGACCCCAAACCAAAAAATAATTTTGGTGGCTACTTCAAAACTGTAATTTTGCTACAGTTCTGATTCGGAATGTAAATACCTGATATGCATTATGTATTCTCATAGCTACAAATCAAACATAATTAAAACATAGTGATTAACCACAAAAATAATATTTAATTATATGTTGAGAAATATTTATTACTAATTCCAATAAATAACATTTCACTATGGCATAGCATGGGTTTAAAAAGCCATCAGAAATACGTATTTTCCAATGGCTTTAAGCGATCCTTATGTTTTGGTCATTCGATCCCCACCAGGGTCACGACCCACAGGTTTAGAACTGCTGCTTTAGACACAAGGGCAAGAACTACCAAGCAAGGCCCGCTTACTTACCACAACGGGCAACATCGCATTAAATCCGAATACTGAGGTTTCAGTTTAGGCAGAAACAACTCATGAGGATCACTTGTGGTAAAAAGAAAAACAGCACATGTGCCATAGGTTCACCAGCCCTGGCCCGGGCCTATGCATTGTTCGCAGGCCGGAAGGCTCAGCTGTTGCCTATCTACGCCAGCAGGTGAGAGCCCTACTCTAAATCGATTTGGTGATCTTAATGAGCCCCGCCGGTGAAAACTGCAAAATCATGTGGATTTGTGCTCTGAGGATGCCCTGGCCTGTAGCGTACGTGGGAAGTCCTGTTGCAGATGCCGTCTCTTTGACTAGAATCTGTTCCTTTTCCATTTTCTCAAGAGGCAACTCTGCTCAAAGGACTAATTTTATTTTCCCTCACAAGAAGATCCAGGGGAGCGCTGAGCAAAGAAATAAATGCAAGACTCCATCAAACTAGATTATTTTTGAATGATCAATGCCTGCTTAGAAACCTCTGAATCAAGACTTTTTTTTCCCCCTAAAGTTTTATTTTTCAGATATCTGACTCAATAATTCTGGGAGAAATTAATAAACATTTAGCAAAATAAAATTGATGGACATATATCCTGGCAAAAGTGAGCTTGATTTCTTCTGACGCACGCAGGAAGGTTGCACATTTTGGTGTTGAAATCCTATCCTATTTTTCATTAATGAATTGTTCTATTCATTGCAACAGAACAATGAATAATAATTAAAAAATTTAAAAATCCATACTTATTTGACAATTATAAAATATAACTCCCTTTGTCTGAAGGTTTTTTATTACATTTTGTATTTCATTGATATTGGGTTATTGGGAGTTCTTATATCTCCTTGATTCAGTTTTGGTGAATTGTACCTTTCTAGGACACTGTCCATTTCATCTGTGTCTTAATTCTGTGAGAGTAAAGATTCTGAAAGTAGCTTTTTTTTTCTTATTTCAAAACCTTTGTTTATTCACTCATTTTCATGGCCGGCTCAGCCCGTCCCGAGGGCAGGGCTGGCACAGTACGTGGTGCCGGGGATCGAACCATGGTCCCTGAAGCCGCCCAAGCTTCCCCAAGCAGGCACTTTAGACCACTGAGCCATCCCGCCGGGCCCTGTGAAAGTAGCTATTAATGATCTTCTGAATCTCCACTGGGTCTATGATAATTTTGCCCCTTTCATTCCTTATTACTTGAAATTTAGTTTTTCTTTTGTTCTTTCCTTTTTTAAAATAAGGTTAGCTAGGGGCTTATCAATTTTATTTAATTTTTCAATGAACCAGCTTTCTGATTCATTAATTCATTGTATTGCTTTATTTATCTTCATTGAATTAATTTCTGCTCTAATCTTTCTAATTTCCTCCCATCTCTGGGCTTTGGGTTTGGTTTACCCTTCCCTTCTAGATGTTCTAGGTGCAGCATTAGAGTATCTGTTTCCATTCAGTTTTCTTAATGTGTGAGTTCAGAGCTGTAAATTTCCCTCTAAGAACTGTTTTCATTGCATCCCATAAATTCCAAGAGGTTGTGTTTGAATTTTCATTTAATTGTGGGTAGTATTTCATTTCTTGCTTAATTTCATCTGTAACCCATTGGTTGCTGAGGAGGGAGTTGTTTAGTTTCCACGTCTTTCTGGGGTTCTTGTGGATCCTTTTTCATTTATTTCCAGTTTCATTACACTGTGGTCAGATAATATTCGTGGCAGAAAAGTCTAAGCACGAGGTATGAAAATGAAAGCCATATTAATATGCCAAGTTATAAATGGCTCAAGTCAATAGCTTCCAGTAATGCCAGATGAACTGATAATGCACTATTATTATGTGCCCATGGACTATATATACAGCTACTTTCTCTTTGTGCAATGAAAAGAAAGGTCTGTACTAATGTTTAGTCAAGAAATCATGTTTGAATCTTGTACTCTGAACGACAGCAAAGACAACAATGTAGAATGTATTATTATTGTAAAAACATGAATAAGTTTTAAAAATAAGATAAATAAAATATGACTCCATATAAAGTGGAACAATATAATATCTGAAAATAAACCTAATGAACATAATACATATAAACACTTTTGAGATAAATGTAAAACTGTACTCGTAGTAAAACCCACAGCGTTAAACATTTCCAGTTTGAAAGAATGAAAAGAATACACGTCTGAATACAAAGCTGGAAAAGGCATTAAATTTCAGTGGGCGAACAGCTGATGTCAGAGATCACACGTTAGAGCAGCTCATTGATGCTTTCCTGACGTACGTAAGCACTAAGTGCCAACAGCGCGATGAAGTCCGTGTTGAGGCAGCTCCTTTCTGCTCCTTGTTCTGTGTACCAGACTTGCATGCTGGTGAGGCCATACTGGTGAGGCTGTCCATTCACTTAGGCCCTCAGGAAAGGTGGAGAAACCCCCTTTTTAGTTAAATTCTTGCTCAGATATTTTATGTCCTCAAGTATTCATAGCCATCTGGGAAGACCTGGTACAACCAGTGCCCCGTTCTCGGCCTAGCAGGATGTTTCTAAGTCGTGCAGAGTCAGTCCCTGCTGGATCTCCCTGGAGACCAAAAGCAGCAGGCATCTCCATTTGGTTAGTGTGCCCGGTACCATGTGCGCAGTCACCGCTTTGGCATTTGCAAACATAAGTTGATCAAGAAAAAACTGTGATAAATAGAGAAATTAATTTCTTAGGAAATAAAAACAACTGAGATTGACAATTAGTTTCTTAAAATAGCTGACACAATGGCCCAGCCTAATCAAGAATATCTTAGCAAACAATGAAACAAAACTGGCCAGGACAGATGGAGGGGAACACATAGGACTTCAATTTTACAAGCAAAACTATTCGATGAACTGGGAATACTGTTGCTCAGTGTGTTCTGCTTTTCTGTCCTACACTGTTTTGTTCAGCTGCTCACACACTACTAACCTTTGCCTTCTTTTTCAAGGGTTTGTTTACTATCAGAGGAGTACACTGGCAGGGATCAGAGATCTCTGTCCATTAGCAGAGGTCAAAAAGGATCTGGTGTCCCTTCAATTCATGGACCAAGCTCTGAGATGTGTGGCCCAGCCCTGTCCCTTGGGGACACAGAGAAGAGCAGGTAGAGAATAGCCATCCTCACCCTGCAGACTCAGTGCCCAAAGACCTTAGTAAGGGGCTCTTTGTGGTTGTCCCAGCCATGCTCTGTGATGTAAATGACACAGAGAAAAGGCACCCTTCCTCTCAGTGCTCCTCCTTCTCCTCCTCCAGGGCCTGAGGCAGCAATGGCAGCTTTCTCAGGGTGAGGTTTACTTGACTCTGTCACGTGTACATAAGTCTTTCCCTGTAAGAATTCCCTCATCATTCTTAACCCTCCAGAAAAGCAGCTTAGTGAAAAAGATTACTCTATGATATGGGCACTTGAGCTGAACATCACTGTCTTTCTGAATATTAAACATCTTAGACTTAACTTGGAACTGATATTTTCCATCAATCATTGATATTCTAATAAATCCCTGTAGAATGTGGAAAATCAGCCACACATTTTTACACAAAAATTTAGAAATCTAAGCTTATACAAAATTGTAGCCAATCAGTCCTTTGGCATTTTTTCTTGGCTCTTACTCTCTTTTAATATCTTTTTTTTTTTTTCTTGTAAAACAACATTTACTTGAGAGGGAGTATAGCAATAACTGAAATTACATTAGAAGCAGCACACGTCTAAAAGACCAGAATGACAGGCATTCTAACCATAGTTGTGGTGTTGTACATTGCTATCCTCAGTGTGAAAAACCTGTTGGAGGTTCTTAGGACCATTGTCTAATTCATCCTGTGTATATCAGTGCATGGTTTTGCTGCCTTTCTGCTTGCAGTGTCTTCATTGTTTAACTCTTAAGTTCTTGGTTTCCATTTAGCTATGTTATGGCTCTCCCTTTTTATTTCTTCTTGTGAGTTCTTATACTAGGGGCCCTATATGATATTTACTCATGCAGGTCACGTTTATTTCACTTATGAGTATATCTTCAAGATACAATCACTTATGTATGAAGTTTCTTATTCTTTATAGCTGAATAGTATTCCATTATATAAAAATACCACATCTTTTTCAACCATTCTTCAGATGGTGGGCATTTTGGTTGTTTCCAAGATTTGGCTGTCACAAATTGTGCTGCTATACACATAGGTGCACAGCTATCACTAGGACATGATGGTTTCCATGTTTGGGATGCTGTTTCAACAACCCAAACACTGTGAAACTGGAGTTTAAAAAATTCTGAATGACAAGCTCTTAAAACTTCTTTGAGCTGATTAAAGTGGCTCAATACAAAGATCATATTAAAATTATATCTGATTTGGGGAATTATTTCATATTCTCCCACTTCTGTTTATTATATATACATGTATGTATACAAACATATGTATATATATAATTTATCACGTAAGAAAACATGAGATATTTAAACTTTTTAATATATAGTTATATAGAGAGAGTTATAGATAAAAAAATTTTGTTTGAGTTCTTCATCTTAACAAATGGGTGCTCTCAAGTTGCACCCATTTGCCTAAAAAGCTTCACATTTTCTTTTGTTTATAATTTGTAATCTGAGTAACATGTTGGCCATTCTTTTAAGCTTGTGATATGCAGAACATTAATTATTGTTATTCTCTATTTCTCTAATTATGTTATGAAATTTTGTTTTATTTTTCATAGTCATAAAGATTGATTTTTACATTTTGTTTATTAATATCTACTTCTATTGCTTTCAAATAAAATAAAATATGGAGAAATACAATTATATGTATTTACCCAGTTAAAATAAAAAAGAATTCCCTCATTGTTTACTTTTCAATTTTAACTTGTAAGGTTGTATGAATTCTACTCTCCCTCTATAGATTTCGCACCAGGAAATAATATCTTTTATCTTTGAGCCTCTTATTGTTTCATTTCTGTTTTAGAGAATTAGGACTAAAGACCAGGAAAAGCTGTCCTCCTTGGCACGGGCTTAATTTAACAATATTATATTTATTTTTATTTATTTTTGACTCTCATTTTCTTTGGTTACGTTTTAAAAAATACTTTAAAGAGAGCATAGTAATAACTGATATGACATTCAAAATGGTACACATCTAGAAGACCAAGATGACAGGTATTTTAAGCAAGGTTGTAGTATTACTCATTCATGTCCTCAATGTAGATGCTTAGTTTACAGATATCAGCATAGAGAGTTCTTTAGGGTGAGAATTCTACCCATTAACTGCAATTTAAAAATTTTTATTTTTTTTTTTTGCGGGACCGGGATCCAAACTCACGACCTTGCACTTGCCACGCAGGCACTTGTGCCTCGAAGCTATCTCCCCAGGCCATGCAATTTTAAAAACTTCATGGAAATTTTTAAATTTTTAGGACTATTGCTTTATACAACTGGCATATATATATATATATATATATATATATATATATATATATATATGGTTTTGCCCCATCTTAACTTTTCTAACTTTTTTCCTTTCTCTCTTCACTGTTTAATCCTTAAGTTCTGTTTCTTTCCATTTAACTGTCCACTATACCTTTCAGTTTTTATTTCTTCTTTTGAGTTCTCACACTACAGAGGCAATATGATATTTATGCTTGTAAGTCTGATTTATTTCACTTATATGTATAGCCTCAAGTTGCATACACTTACCTATAAAGGCTTCGAGTTTGTTTTTCTTTATAGCTGAGTAATACTCCATTATATAAAAGCACCACATCTTTTTCATCCATTCCTCAGGTGATGGGCACTAAGGTTATTTCCAGGATTTGGCTGTCCCAGATTGTGCTACTATAAATATGGGCACACATATACCACTATTGTCTTAGTTACTCTTCTCTTGTTGCTGAGACAAATACCCAACACTAAAATTAGGGAAGGAAAGGTTTATTTAGCTCACAGTTACTGGAGGTTTCAGTCCATACTCAGCTGGCTCCAAGGCGGAGAGGCACATGTCAGAAAACACCCTTTCATAGTGGCAGGCAAGAACAAGAGCAGGAAGGAAAGTTAGCAGCAGTTCAAGCAGCTAAATTCTCTTCCTTTACATTGAAATGCAGATCACCTGTCCCAGGGGAGGTGCAACACCTACGCCCACAATAATCAACTGCAAATTCCAGAAGCTGCCAAATGACTGCTTGAGGCTTTGACGGGACACCTATACACAAACTGCAACATCTATGATATGATGTTTTCAGGTCTCTTGGAAAAATTCTCAGTAGGGGGATAGCTGGACTGAACAGGATTTCCAGTCCTACTTTGAGAAGGAGCCTCCACACTGCTTTCCATAATGGTTGCACCAGTCTGCTTTCCCACCAGCAGGGAAGAAACATTCCTTTGTCCCACAACCTCTCCAACATGTGTTGCTGGTTAATTTCTTTATGATAGTCATTCTTTCTGGGATGAGATGGCATCTCAGGGTTGTTTTAATCTACATTTCTTGAATGACCAGTGTTGTAGAGTATTTGATCTGTATTTAAATTTCACACTTTTCAAGGCAACCAATGGGTAAAGGGCTTTGAACTTTCAAATATTTGAAAGGCACCCATTTTTGTGTGTGTGTCATAGTTAAAAACAATTTTAATATCAACCGTTATGTTCACTGCTTTTATAGCTTTTGGAAATATATTAAACCTCAGAACACTGAGCTCACAGGCCCAGCTCAGCGTGGACTCGGGCCGAGCCCTGACGGTCCTGCTGGTACCCAGGGTTCAGAAGAACCCTGCAATGTCCACCCGAGCTGCTTGCTTCCTATTGCAAAGCCAATTGAATTTAAAGCGACATCAGTCAGTGCAAATGTTTCCTTTCTTCTTTGAGGAATGGCCCAGGAATATTTCATATACTAGTAAAAATGCTCTAGTATAGTAATCAGGCAAAATCCATATGATGTTGAACAGAGATAGATAGATTGGAATAGTGTATATGTTTTTGTTCCATTCCAAAATTATGCAAATTGACCTGTGGAATTGAACAGCCTAAACTTCATAGCAGTGTGTCCTCCCACTGCTACTTGTTCAACTTCTTAAGTTCCTGGATGAAGAAAGCCTCTTATTAAATAATAGGCACTACATAAATAGACTGCAGGAAGATTGTCCAAAGATCAGTATATCAATAGATCACCATAAGGTGTTATTTTTGATAAGCCCTTGTTTTTTATTGTCTATTTTTCTTCTCTTTAAAATAAGAAAAATGCTACTTTCATGATCTAAGTCAAAGGGGCTCAAGAGGAAATTACAGGACAGTGTACTGGAGACCACTGTCGAAGTGGTTTGCCTTAGAGAATCAAGGTGTTGACGTGACACTGGCAAGAAGTGTATGACAGGGGAGTCACTTGGGGCATAACTTGTAGGGATTTTAAGAATTATTTTAGGGTTCCAAAAAAGACACATGCACTCTCATTCCAGACAACAGAAGCAGAAAAAGACTAAAATTCGAAACAAGAGGTATATATCCCCGCTATGCTAGCACATAAGAAAGCAGCTTGTTTTTACAAGGCAAAGTTCAGTATTGGGACAGCGGCGAAAGAAAAGTTTATGTATTTGCAGTGGAAAGACGGAGTGCCAGACACTGAATGAGAACATGTATCATTTATCAGACATCACTTGGAAAATAAGAATTGGGATATTTGCTACCAGAGGAAGAAAACAAAGGAGATACGAGTGCACTCAGACCTTGGTAGGGGTCGCCGTTGCATCCTTGCCTCTGGGCTCCAGGGCACACACTTAAGCTAAGTACCTGCGCTCACTGACTTATTTTGCAAAGTTGCTCCCTAATGCCAGCAAATGGTAGGGACTCCTTTTATTTCCGTGTCACGTGTAAGGAAACTGTGAGAGCAGTCTTTAAAAAAAAAAAATGTATTTAGTACACAGAGCACAGGGTCTCTAGGGTCTCCAGGGTCTCGCTACGTAGATCAGACTCCCAAGTTCTGGGATTACAGGCGCTTGCCACCACACTCCCTCTCAATAGCTGTCTCAGTGCCCTCTAGGGGCCGGGCCAGCATGGCAGGCTGGGGATCAAACCCTGGTCCCTGTGTCTGCCTAGGCAGATGCATTAGTTCGCCGAGCTACATGGTCGGCCCCGTGTGAGAGCAGTCACACTCAGGTTTCTACCTCAATCGTGTGTGACTGCACACGCATCTGCCTGAATCCAGCCATCTTCATTTTCACACTACCCGGCCTCACTCACGCAGCTAGTCTTCATCTAGATAGCAGTGTGTCTAGTGAGTAATTGTATTCACTTGCTACCTATTGATTTAAATTAATTTTATACAACTCTTACATTAGCACCAGTTGCAGACCTTGCTGATACCCTTCAAAGAGTGGGAATAAAATGCAGTTAATTATTTCCTTGGTATATTTGTAAATTGGTACTCATACTTACTGGGTTCTGTCTATTCTGATTATGTCATCACTTTTCTGGAAAAATAAATGTGAAGTGTTAATTCATTTGGGTGTGCTTCTTCCTTTATTATTTTTATCCCTCCTCCGTCACAGAATAAGTCTTCCTAACAAGCGCATGAACTAAACCACCAAGGTGCACTTCTTCGAAGCACTGTGAATGATTTTATATTGGATATCACTAGCTCCTTCTTTCTCTTTGTTCTTTCAAGCTGATAGGAATTGTCCTCTGTGATCTGTGTTTTCTGGGGAATTGGTTTTATTAAAATCAGTAGGATGGCAAGGTTAGTTCTTTATTAGCTTTGACAAGGCCAGGCGACCTGTGGCTCTTCTCTACAGAATGCTGACCAAACTGTTGGCCTTCGTCTTCTTCCAAAGATTTCTGCTGAATGAGAATGGATTTTCATTGCTTACCCTGAGGGAAAGAAAGCCTCAAGTAATTGTCACATGCCAATGGTATCATTAAAATATGACTGAATCTTAATATTTAGTTCTTAATTTTTATGTTGTACCTTTAGAGGACTCTGATAAACTAGGTATCTTATTTATTAATATTAATTTTTTATGCTGCAATCAAAAATTGTTAAATTTTTTCTTTAAGAAGGTAACATTTTTCCTTTGTATCTTGTATTCACCTAAAAGTTCAGGAACAAACTTACCTGCTCTTGTCTTTTGCTACCAAAAGAACAAAACTTTTCCATCTTCACTTTTTTTCCATTGCCAAAATTTATCTTTGATGTGTAGATTAGAATCCCATGTTGGTATTGCCTTCATTGCTTTACAAAATGATTTTTATTATTTGGGAAGAAAAAAAGAAACAAATATGAATATCTATGGAATGGAAAATAGTTTTAAGCAATACTTTTTCAGTGGGTAAATAATTTTTTTTTCCAAAATTTTTCTTGGCTTTTGCTTCCTTCTTCTCAGAGGACAGTTTCACTTCTTCAGCTGTAGTAAAATGATAGCTCTTAAGAATCCAGTTTTTGCTGAAGGTCCTTCTTGCCTCATGCAATCATGGGGCAGGGACTTCTACAGATTGAGACTTGACTCACGAGTCACTGGGATTATGTGTTTCCCATGCTGATGAAATTATCAGTCTGAGTACTGCTGGGAATTATAGGTGTTGTCTGGGGCAGACAGGCTAAAGCAGAGAGTCTGATGTAATATAAAGAGAGACAGAGAGACAGACTTAAGCTGTTGCTCTCTGCTCCCTGGTTGTTCTGTTGCCTCTGTCACCATTGTTGCTGTCCTGCAGCCATGAACTGCTGCTCTCTGCCATGAGCATCTCTGCTTTGGAGTCAGCTGAGTATGGACTGAAACCTCCAGTAACTGTGAGGTAAATAAACCTCTCCTTCCTTCATTTTGTGTGCCAGGTATTTGTCCCAGCAACAAGTAAAAAGTAACTAAGATAGCATGGTTAGGACATGTCTTCATGGAAAGTCTTGAGGCAGATAACGCTGAATGCTGACTAGCAAATGGGTAACTTTTAATATTGATGAGCTGTTCATTCCTGATCCAGTTTGTCATGGCCAAGATTATGAAATCAAAAGACACTTGGAATTGTCCACACCAGAAGCTGTATGCAGTTTAGGAACATTTAAACAACATGATTATTAAGACCTGCAACTTGTCAAAAAGATAGATACCACTGAGCAGATTACATTTTGGGCAGCCTTTCAAATATGTATATCATTTCATCTGTAAATATAGACATCTTTATTAAAAGAAGCTATTTCAGATATATTCATGTTACTTAACATCATGATAGCTTTAAGATATCTTAAAGTTTGTTCATACTAAGGGCACTCTGGCTTCACTGAAAATAGGTATCTAGAACAAATCTTTCTTAGCTTTATTCTCCTATTGTTTTTCCCTTCTGCCATTAATTGGCCATTTGTCTCCTGCAGAAGTTGTCAGGTCCAGGAGGTGCCCTCAGTCTCCTCGGTTGGTCCCCCAGGCTCTGTTATGTTGTCTTGTTTCTTCCTGCCCCTGGCAGAGTGACTTCATGTTGCTTGGCTTGCAAGCCCCAAATTGTAGTTCTGGGTCACTTAGTGTCTTAGCTCCCTGGATTCCAAGCCTTGTTTAAATGATTTCTGTGTTGTTCCAGGCTCTTTCTAAGCAGAGCAAATGAGAACACTTCATGGTACACTGATCACTTTTTATTACTTTGTTGCCTGTGTCCAAAAGTAAGAGAAACATTGTTTTCACAATTATTTTATAACATACCTGAATAAAAACTAAATCAGTACTTATTAAGGAAATTGATGGGATTGTTACGGTTAAAAAAAATCTAACACTTAGCAATGAAAAACTTTCCAGTTTGAAGGACATTTTAGTGGGAAGAACAGATTTCTTTTTTTTTTTTGTTAGTACCAAGGATCAAACTCATGACCTTGCACTTGCCAGGCAGGTACTTATACCACTGAGCTAACTCCTTAGGCAAAGAACAGATTTGTAGGAAACACTGTTAGTTAATGCTTTTAAAGTTCATGTAGTTCAATTAGAAAATTCGACTTTAAAAGAAGATATGAAATAAGAAAAAACATCCTTCAAAGCTCTCTTGATGGATTTACTCTTGCCTTCCAAGAATTATTAAATATGTCTGCTTCTCTCTTTCTTTTTTTTTTTTTTTTTTCTTTTGTCTTTTTGAGACAGGGTCTCGCTATGCAGTTCAGGCTGGCCTTGAGCTCACTTTTGTAGCCCAGGCTGGTCTCAAACGCACACCGATCCTCCTGTCTCAGCCTCCCGAGTGCTGGGATTACAGGCGTGAGCCACCGTGTCCGGTTCTGCTTCTCTTAATACTGACATGATTGCTCTTGCAGTCAGGCCCTAGACCAGAACCTAACCCAGAATGCTCGATCACACTGGGTCCCAGCTTAAAGGAGTAGTAGGGCTTTGAGGCTTACTAAGCAGAGAGCATGACTTATTTGGAGTTCTAACACAAGAGAAGCAACCTTTTAACACATGAGTTAGACAAATAGCACCCTGTCTTGTCCTGTAAGCGTTACCAAACTCCCTCCCTGTGGATGGATCTAGACTGATTAACTTCTGGGAAAATTTGAGAGCTTCTAACATCCGTGAAAGCCACTTTCTTTGAGCTCACTTTGACCTGAGGTTGAAGGGATAAGGAAGTTCATGCTGACAGTCATGACATTCCCTTAGCATCTGGGGGTGTGGGGATAATTTAATTGTGGAGACTACAGGCCTGAACTTTGCGACTTGCTTTGTACTTTTCCTGAGAAAACTCATAAATTAAGAGAAAAAGATCTTTCACTAGTTCGCACGTCTTGGCTTTTGAAACGTTTTCATCACTGCAGCTACTGCGAGTTCATAAGTATGTGTTCATGGACAATGCTGATAGCTTGTAATCCTGAACCCAGTTCTCGTTGCAACAACAGAAAATATGAGCAAGTCCTGGGGATCTGGAATCAGCCTTGCTTGAATGTGCAGCACTCTGGTGCCGTGTTTTGTTTCACTCATTTTCTTCTTCCTCCGTTTTCACGCGCTGTTACCTCGGTGCTAACTGCAAGTTAATTAAGCAGTGTGGAAGGTGTGAATCTGTAGCTATCAAGATGTTAGGATACAAGCCACTGTCTGGGTGTTCGCGTATAAAAAGAGCTCTGCAGCATAACTACGTTCATATTAGCCCAGGAAGTAGGCAGTGAGCCGATACTTCCAAGGATTTATGGTCTCTGCCTAGGGGGCTTCTTCAGCAGCAAGGAGTCTTTTAAATGGAATTATAAGGAAAGGCAGGCATCAAAGATGAGAAATAACACATTCCAAACAAAGCGCATGAGACTGCATCTTTCGGTGGGCGGAAGTGTCCTGGTCCTCCGCTTGTGTGGGTGGGTCCGTGCGCACTGAGGCGGCCCGGGTAGGAAACACGCCGCGCTCGGGAGGCCTCGGCTTGCATTCCATGAGCGTGTTCGGGCATGGACTGGAGGTGGCTGTGGATTAGATCTTTCTTTCTTTTTCTTCTTTGCAGGGGGCAGATTTGGTAATGTGTTCCATTATTTCCATAAACATATCTTGTTATCAAATGGAAGGTCTCTAGCACTAAAAATTCATCGGTTATCCAAGGGTTTTTATCATTTGAATCTATCTAAATCAGCCCCCACCCCCTTTGTTTCCTACGTCAGCTCCACAGTGACTTGAAAACTTGGGTCGCTCCTTTTGTCAAAGTAGCGCGGAACGTGCTTGCTCCCCGCCCCGCTCTGCGCCCCTCGTTCTTCCCCTTGCCGCTCTGTCCTCCCTCACTTCACCCTTTTTGGCCTCCAACCTTAAGTTCCTCTGGGACAAGCCCAGAATAAGCTATAGAGTTGCCAAAAATATCAGCTGTCACCACTGACTTCGACTTGTACCCAGTGTGGCAAAATGGCTTTAGACTTGCAGAGTAGCCTCATGGCCAGGGACACCTGGCAAGTCAGCGCACAAATGCAGCCAGGGATGAGATGCTGAGGAAGTCTTAAAGCAACAGAAACGTGTTGTGTCACGGTTCTGGAGGCCAGGAGGTCCTAAATCCGCGTACAAGCAGGCAGGGCTGGGCTCCCTCTCGCCGTCTGGGTTTTCCTGGCAGACACCGGTGCTCGTTATCTGTGGGTGCAGCACCTCAATCTGTGCTGGGCTTGCTGGACGCCATGGTGTCTTCTGATCTCTGCCTCTTCTCTTCTTCACATGAGCTCACCAGTCACGCTACACCACGGCCATCCTCCTCTCGTACAACCAGAGTTTTAACTTGGCTCAGCACAACTGAGATGAAATATTTCCACATGAATCTCTACCTGGGGTGCAGAGTTTAAGACACGCACATGCGCATTCATGGACTGAAGCCAAGAAGAAGAAGAATTTTTGTTAGGATCTCAGTTTTTAATGTTTGCAAAGAGGGTTGTCCTGCTTCAACTTACAAGTAAATGTGTCAAAGGTTGGCAAGCTAAGCCTTCATTCTTTTCTTTTTTTAAGATTTCTTTCTTTCTTTTAGTTTTTATTTACTTATTTGCTTGGTGCAAGGTTTCGCTGTGCAGTTCAGACTTGCAGTGATCCTCCTGTTTCAGCATCTCAAGCCCCGGGATCACAGGCCTGTGCCACCAGGCCCTGTTCTGATTCTGCTGGTTGGCACTGCATGTGGTCCTGGGACTCGTACCTGGCACTTGCCAGGCAGGCAGTTAGGTCACCAAGCTGTCTCCCCAGCCTAATATTTCATTCTTGAATATGCTCATGGATTCTTAAAATTAACCAGTATAGTAGGAATCGTTTTCAGTAGTATGGAATCGTTTTCAGTAGTATCTACGTACAATTAGTTATAGATGCTGGATAACTTTTTATTTATATTTAAAACTTAGGGAGACCCAAACTATTATAAGCTTTTTCACCCTCAAGAACAACTTCTCTTTTCTTCTATCACAACAATACATATTGCTTATTGAAAGTTTTGCAAATACAGTAAAAAGGAAAGATAAACACTACCAGATACCTATTATGTTGAGTTTAAAAATGTGTGATTTCTATGTCCCTTGGTGACAGGAAGCACACATTGCTTCCTCTGAATAATCCAAAGGGCTTCTGCTTAGAGTCCCCAATAGATGAGGTCACTAGTTTCAGTGTCAATGGAACATCTGCGACTTCTGCGGAATGAAAAATAAATATATAACCAAGGTGTTCTGCCTGAGGTTTGCCACAGGCTCAGATGCACCTTTGTGCTTTTGGCGGTGGCCTAGATGGTGGAATTGCAGAATCTCCATGATTGTTGTGTCAAGGTTGCAAAATAAGGGACTCAATACTAAAACACAGCTTTGAAGTCAGATTTGAGATTCGGGTATAAGGCAAATGTCTATAAAGAGGAAATAGTGTTTGATCCTAACTTATATTTTCTTGTGTTCTTTCATCCATAAGGTCTATAGGCAGTCACTAAGCATTGTGTTCCAGGCATTATTTGAAATTCTAGAGATGCAACAGAAAATAAAATATACAAAGATAATGGTTCTTATAGGGTAATGGGGACAGGTTGAAAGGAAAGCAGTGGTAATGTAATAAGTCAGATATTGATTTGGGCCCCAAACAAAAATTATAGAAATGTGGCAGTGGGCATGCATGTTCTGTAGAGATGCCAGAAGACAGGATCCTTCCTGAGCAGAAGCTGGAGAGCATTTTTTGTCTATAGTGTTCAAAGCAGGCTTCTTTTTGATCAAAGTGTCTAATGCCAGGAGAAGCGAATCCTGTGCATGTCTGAGATGGAGCATTCCAAGTGGAGGGTTCGGCCAACTGGAAAGCATTCAGTTTGTGGGTACGTGGACAGGAGAAGAGGGGCTGGTGCAACAGAGCGCAGCTGGCCAGGCAGAAGGCAGAAGCTGAAGTCAGAGGAAGTTGTCCTGCGGCGCACAGGATGTGCCAAGGATATGCGGGGCTTGGCAGGAGAAAGGAAGGACTTTGGATTAATGCCTTGGACAAGAAGCGACCAGAAGGCTTTGGAGAAAATGCTGACCTTTCCTCACATATGTTTAAAGGGTCCCTTGCAGCAGAGGAGGCAAACAACAGTGACAGCGATGATCAGTCTCTCCCCGAGAGTTAAACCTGCTTGGGTGAGGACAGTGACAGCGGAGCTTGTTCAAAACTCTGAGTTTTCCATAGTGTAGCCAATAGTACATGTATGACCTTAAAAAGTGATGACCACAAATCCAAAGCGGTTAGGTTGAGTCACTTTTCCTATCTATTCCAACATGAAAGAAAGAGGAACATGTTCCTGGAAGTAGGATAAAATTTGTTTGTTTACCTTTAATGTATTCGGTTGTTATAGGGTCTCACTACACAGCTCAGGCTCATGGTGATCCTCTTGTTTTCAGCCTCCCCAGCCATGGGATTCCAGGCTTGCCCACCACGCCCAGACTCTGACTGTTTCAGCTTGCCCTGAGGGTGGGCCTGGTGTGGCATGTGGTGCCTGGGATCGAATCCTGATCCCTGTACTTTCCTAAGCAGGTACTTTAGTCTGCTGAGCTATCTCACCGGCCCCCTAAAATTTAAAATGTGATTTTTAGACACACTAAATTTGAGAAGCTGTTAGAAACTTCATAGAGACATAATGGGTAGAAGATTACATGAATTGGAGTTCAGAGGAGAAATTGAGACAGAAATTATAAGTCTGAGGAGTTTTAAACTTAAAATGATACATCGGTTAACATTAGATTTTGTTGGAAATGCCAAAAGAGCCAATTTATATTGGCTGAAGTGAACTAAGACTTCGTTTCTGTTTCATCCAAAGATCCCAAAGGGGATCCATCATGGCGTGGACCTCCATGGATGTCACAGAGCTCTGCTGCTTCTGCCTGGCTGCTTTGCTGTAGTCAGCATGTGCCTTTGACATCACTACCTAGTGTAAGCAGCTGAGTGACCACGATTCCCTCTTCATTCATACCCAAAAGTGGGTAAAAGGAGAAAAAGTGATATTCTTCTTCTGTTTAAAAACATACCAAAAACTTGCCTGTGACATTTCTGACCACAGACCACTTGGCAAAATTTAGTTGTTCGGATGTACCTGGGTATAGAAAGACTGAGAAGTGCAGGTTATTTTTAGGAATGATGTGTAAAAATTGAGATTTCTTTCTTTGTTATGGATCACTTAAAATGCCGTGGCCTGAGACACTGGCTGAGCTCATGAGAATGTAGAATAAGAAAGATTGACCCATAGTTCCTCATAGGGGCAAATATTGCTATTTTCCCATGCTTCCTCCAGAAGTCAAAGTTATCTCTTACTCATAGTTAACTATTGCTTTGGAAGACAGCACTCAAAAAGTAAGTGACTTGTAGCTATTTAGTTATTTCACACGCATCAGTGGATTTGCAAGGGTTTCGTGGAACGATCTTGCTACTGATTGTCCTTGGCTGAGGCTGCGTCTGGTGGCTGCTGTGGCTGGAGCCAAAGTGGGGGACTGCCTCCTAGTTCTGTGCCATGGAGGGGTGATTCTTGGGTATCCAGCTTCAGCTTAGATGACTATCTTTCTCTAGGAAGAGTCAAGTCCTGTCTCTCCCTATAGATTTTCTCTTCTATTTTTCTTTATTTCACACTAGTTCAATGCTTATGAAAGCACAAAGGCAGAGGCCAGCTGACTGTCTTAAGGGTGAGCTGCAGACCTGGCAGAGTGTCGTTTTTGCTCCACACTTCAGCGAATGCACCACGGGGTCAAATTCCTTGTAGGAGGCATCCACACGACAGTGTATTAAGAAGAGGCAGAGCCCAAGCAGGGCTGTCTTTGCAGATTGTCTGAGATGCGCTGTAACAACCAAGTAGGCCAACACACATGATGCACCTGCACCATTTAGGAAGCATTTCAATGATATCATTTTGCCAAGTGCAAAACCATGGTGTCCTAACCAATGTCCCTGCTCAAGCTGCTGATCACTGTAGCAACGTGATAACAGAGATTACAGAACAGCCAATGAAGCTGGCCAGCATACTCTGGGTGCTTCCAAGCAAATTTGGTTAAACAAATGTGGGAGTGAACCTCATGAGTCAGGCACTGTGCTATAAACTTTGACAAACCCAGCCCCACTAAGTCTTCCTGAAAACGCTGTACAGGTGGTTTAGCTTGAGTATAGCACGTTAGGTTCAGAAATCACCCGAGGTTGAGTTGTGGCTGGGATTTCAGTATTCAGTGGAACTGCCTGTGTGACAGCCATTGTGTCTCTGGTTAAGCAGGCCCTGATGTTCTCGCATTATGCTCCTGTCCTTCCCTCACACCTGCTTCCCCTGCTGCTCATTGCCTATTTTGGGCAGCTGTGGTAAGACAAAGGATGTTTTACCAGGGAGCCCTGCTTCAAACTCTGGTTGCCTGAGTCTTGGTGCTCTACATGCAGCTCAGAAATCGTGCTCGCCTAGCCTTTGCTTAACGTCCTATTCTTCTACCCTCTGATCCTGAATCCTGTCTTCCTTTCTCGGATGGCCGTGTACATGTCTAGTTATAGCTGGAGCCTTAGGAAGTATGGTTCCCTTGCTCTCGCTCACGGACTGTGAATGCCAGTGAGGACGCAGACAACAGAACACAAACACAGGAGGGAGCTTAGTGATGGAAAATAGCAGGTTTTATTAAACAGAGAATAAAATAAGGCATAATCCCCACCTCTGGAAGAAGTCATGAACTGTGAAATCGAATTGGTAACATCAGTAGACACAATTCCACTGAGCATAACCAGTAGGGAACGGGTGGCACAGCTGTGCAAGGGCTGGGGGACAGTTTGGCTCTCTTCTGAGTATCTTCCAACCCACGCTTTTAATGAAACCGCAGCCAGTGTACCAAAGGAGGCAAATGAGAAGCAATAGGCTTATGAGATACAGGTTTTCACTCTTGGCCTAGAAAATTTATAATCTCATTAAGGGAAATAAGTTCCCTAAGAGAGCAAATAACTGGATTAAATGGGAAGAGGGTGTTCCCAAGCTTCCACATTTGTAGCCCGCTAAGAGCAGAGCAGACAAGGTGCAGGGCCCGGCCTGGCGCAGCTATGACTCCTGCTCTGCTGCAGACTGAGGCAGAACGACGGCACGAGTCAGCCAGCCAGGAAATTCTAACCTGATCCTACCGCAACATGAAATTGTACAACGGGCTGCGTGGAGCTCCGCAGCAGAGCTTCCAGGCATAGTGCCACAAAGGGAATAAAAACCGTATCTCTGGGGCTACTGGCCACACCCTTAGGTGACTGCTTCGGTCGTAAACACTGCGTCCTTTGTCTACTCTGATCTCTGTTTTCAAGTATGTTCTGTGCCCAGCTCAGGTCTGAACCTGTGTCTGGGACAAAAATTAAAACCTCAGTCCCCTGCCAGCCACGGTGTACTTTCATACCGTGGGGCATGGGAGGCTCCAGCTGAGCCCTTCATAGCGCTGTCCATGGAGGGCCAGCCAGGGCTGCAGGCCAGCCAGACAGCGCCTGTGTTGAGGGAAGCTGGCTCCGCACGGACGCTCTGATGTGCTGTGAAGCTGCCACTCAGGGAACCCACTGCGAGGTGGAGAGAGCATGCAGGAGATGCGCTCAGGACGCCCACCTTAGCGGGCCTCAGAGCTGAGCAGCAGGTAGCTCATGAGGTGCAGGCTATTAGCCGTGTGGGCACCAGGCTGGCTCGCAGCTGCAGGACCTCCAAGGCACGGGGCACACTGATGCCCGGCCCAGAGGGCGAGCAAACTTCAAAGCTGAAGTACAGTTTCTACTAAACCCGAGTCACTCTTGCAGCCTCAGAAATTTAGACTTGTTCGATTTAAACTCAGAAAATCTGTTTATAATCAAATGTTACCCAAACATTGTTTTGGGGGCCAGCAGAATGGCTCAGCAGTCTAGGGCACCTGCTTAGGCAAGCTTAGGCAACCGCAGGGACTGCAGTTCGATCCCTGGCACCACATGCTGCGCCAGCCCCACCCCCAGGGCAGGCTGAGCCGGCCCAAAAAGAAAAGAAAAAAAAAGTTCATGTTGTTTTAATCAATCCTTTCTTAGAAAGCAGGTTTTGACGTAATGTCTTAGAAAGAAAAGATCATTTCCAGAGTACATGCAGACGTCTTCTAAATGCTGTGATTGTTACTCCGGGGAGAGACCGGCCCAGCCTCACACAGCAGTTCACAGAGCTCCTGCAAGAACCTTCCCCGGGCCCTCATTGGCATTCAGGTACACTCAAGCCAGTCATAGGGTTTCCACAGCGGACTCCCGCGCGCCTCCAGGGATGCTGCCATTCGCCGGAGTTTCCGTTGCAGCTGATTTCACCGCTCAGTCTCTCTGGGTTATCTCCATCCTCACAAATTTAGTCATTTATTAGGCAGGCACACAGCAGATCTCAGGAACTGTGCAGGTCGTTGGACAAGCCGGAAAGGCTCACTGCTGTGTCTCTTTGACTTTGGAGGCTAACTTTTAATTTGGATATAAAGCGTAGGGATTACTCAATAGTTCTACCATATCCAAGCATCAGAGATTTGAGAACGATCTTCATTTTTTCTTTTCTTTTCATGTAAAAGCCAATTTGTGAAATTTACCAAAATGTCATGGATTGCAATTGTTAAAGTGGCTAGTCACTGGGCCATGGCAGCAAGGTTTTGTACTAATCAGATCCAGCTGTAACCCTACACACTTCATTTCTAGTCTGTGTGTGTGAGAGAGACAGACAGACAGACAGAGTCAAACAGAGACAGAGAGACAGAGAGACAGAGAGATCTTGAGCAGGTTGCTTGGAGCCAAATACTCACACTGGTACTTCCAAGCTGGAAAACGCTGGGAATATTGTTACAGTGCCATGCTTCTCATCTTTAATTTGCAGCAACTACCAATTTCTCATTGTTTGAAAGATCACATAAACTTAACACACGTGAAATAGTTTGCAAAAGTGCCAAACATACCAGAAGCTCTGCCTGAATGTTAATTTAAGGTTACAATTGTAATCTGCACTCCTGTTTATTTCTGTCGAGTCATCAGAGTGGCCTTACTGTTTCAAAACATTTTTTCTTGAACAGACCCAATACTCACACAGTGAAGCACACACTGAAATACAGGCCATCAGAAGTCCTTGTCCTTCCACCTCTGCCTCCTGACTCCCAGGTAGCTCCCCAGAGGCAATCACTGATCCATTTCTTAGGGATCTTCTAGAAATATGCACCTCTGCAGATACACATTTTCGTAAAACACCTTAGTTAGAATTTAACATATATCTCTATGAAAAGAAAGAATATTATCCACAAGAAAAATTAAGCTTATCTAATTTGTGCCAAGTAAAAAAAGAACACATTAGTCTTAACATTAATCATAACATGTCTAATAGTTACTTTTGCTGGGAACAGGAACTTAATTGAATTCTAAATGGAGAATATTTGATTTGGTCCCCGTAGCAACAGCTCAATATGAATACTAGCGGGACAGTAAGAGAGCTCAGTGCCCTAAGCACTTGCTTAGGCAAGTGCAGCAGCGCTTCCGTCCCTGGCATCACGTGCCCTCGTGCGTGGTCCCGTCCCTGAGCGTGCTGAGTCAGCAGTCTAGACAGGCTACCATGACAAACTCCTGTAAACCAAGCACTGGGGAGGCTGAGTGCAGGAGGATCACTAGGGGTCCCTAGCTGCATAGTGAGACCCTCTACCAAATACATTTGAGAAATACAGAGACTGTTCTCATCACCATTATATATGTAAAGCAAGGAGTTCAGAAAAGGAACATTATTTTCTGGTGGTCATTGAATTAGCTGAGCTTCAAATCCTGTGCACGTGAAATTCAAGAAAGTTTTCAGTAAGAGATAGAAGTCTCCATATTCTTCATACCTTTCTGGAAACCCTTCATATATTCTATTTTGGTTTATCTTTCATTTGTGAAGGTCTTGGCCTAAGAGTAAGTGTGTTCCTGGCCTCAGCTCTTTAAACATCACCTCTACAATTCGTCTGTTTCCTGTGCATTCCACCCAGATATCCATCTTTGACAGCCTGTATTATTTAATGCTTGTGTAATTGACTGGCAGCATGCAATCCTGCCCATCTTTTGGTTCTGGGATATAAGAACAATTTGGGTTCCCAGGAGGCAATGTCCCCAGGGCAGAGGACGCATCGATGAGAAAGGGGAGATTTAGGAAGTGATGGCCAAGTGTACAATGGCCACGGGCACTGTTGGCCCACATAGGGGACTTTGGATTGTAATTAAGGGGACAGTGATCCAAAAATACATATGCACATTCCTTAGTGCAGGAGAAAGCTAAATTGTAAAATGGACAGTTTTGGTCTCTGAAGTTCGTTAGCAAACCTGAGAGGTCTAAAGGTCTAGATGTAATTATCACAAAGCATGCTGGGCTGTACTCTCTTCTCACATCAAGGTGTAATCTTTGGAAATGGGCTACTGGATAGAAGCAGCTCAAAGCACTACAATGGTGCCGGTCTGTGCTGTATGGGTCATTTGCCTTTGGCTGCTTGACAATGGATCTTAGCATGCAAAATGAGTCAGAGGTGTGTTAAGGCTTTGCACTTGCCAAAGGCTAAAACTAGACCCATGCCTATCACCATGCAGGAAGCAATGGCCAAAACGGGCCAAAGACTTAAATGTTGAAACAGAAACACTAAGTCTTCTGGAGGAAAATACAGGCAGAAATCTTAAAGACATAGAGGTAGAGAGTTTATGAACAAAACCGAACTGCACAGAAAATACATCAAAGAATTACCAACTGGGATTTCATATTTTTGAAAAGTTTCTGTACTTCAAAGCAAAGCTCCAAGAGAGGGAAAAGAAAACCCACAAATTGTGGCAAAATTATAGCTGCCCTCTGTCAAAGGCCTTCTATCCAGAACATATAAAGAACTTAAAAAGAAAAAAGTCCCAAAATTCAAAGACCCAATCCAAAAATGGGCGTCTGAGATGAATATACACTTCTCAAGGAAGAAGTACAAATAGCAAGTAAATATATGAAAAAATGTTCAACATCATTGGTCATTCAAGAAATGCAAAATAAAACAACCTTGAGATTTCATCTCACCCCAGAAAGAATGGCTGACATCAAGAAGTCAGCCAATAACAAATGCTGAAGGGGCTGGAGGGAAAACGGAACCCTTCTCCACTGTGGGTGGAAGTGCAGACTGGTGCAACCACTGTGGAAATCAGTGTGTAGATACTTTCAAAAGCTAAGGCTGGAGGTCCCACGCATGCCAGCTATTCCCCTCTGGGGTATTTTTTTGGAAGAATTGATAAACCTCATACCACAGTGATATATAGCCACCCATGTTTGTAGCAGCACAATTTGTCATAGCTAAATCCTAAGCAACCCAAATGCTCGTCACTTGAAGAATGGATAAAGAAGCTGTAGCACGTTTACACACATTAAATATGTGAATATTATTATTCAGCTATAACACAGAAAAAAAATGTATGTGTTTTCTTTTGTCGATGAGTGAATGCAACTAGAGAACATACTCTTAAGTGAAATAAATCAAACCCTCGTGTACAAACATCATATTGTTTCCTTAGTGTAAGAACCTGAAAGAGAAAAATGGAATCTGAAAAGTATGATACATGCTGGAAAAGCCAATATGCTTCTTAAAAAGGAAGTATTACTGAGCTGAAGAGAAGGACAGGCGAGGGAATGGGGGGGAAGAGGTTTATCTAAGTATGTAAGCAGGGTGGTTTGGACAACCATACTGTGCATTTCTGCTGGTCTATGGAAAGAGAAGACAATTTGTTTACAGACAAAACTTATTTTGCTTCATCTTCTTTTTTCAATAATTTGTACTTTTTCTTTTCTTAATTTCTCATACATTTCTTTCTTTTTATCTTTCTTCATCCAATTTGACCTGCATAATTCTGGTCATATGAGTACCTGGTTGGAAGACAGCATCGTGTGTTACAGCAACAAATACCATCAAATTCATATTACTTTGTCAAATGAAATTCTGTATCATTTGTAATTTTTACGTTTTATGCCTAATTTGTCCTCTCTTTACAAATATTTCTTACTTGAGTTTGAGGAGAGGGTGTTGGTATTCGGGAACTAAAGGAAAAGTAGAGAGCAAGCAATTTAAATAAGTTTCAGAAAAATAGCAAAGCAGGGCAGCGTGACGGAGCAGGAGAAGCTGATGCTAGCAGATCTCTAATTGAGACCAGCTGCACGCAGAGGCCCTCCCACAGCCAAGGAGGACGCTGGGTGCCCAGGCAATGCCTTTGCTTCCTGTAGAAGGGCTTGTCCTGTCAGAGTGCGATTGCTTAATTATTTCTCTGTCTCAAAAAAAAAGACTGGCTTTTCTTCTCCTTGCTTAGAGCATTTGCTTTAGAAATGCTGTAATGGTAACCTCTTTCCTTGTCTCTCTAAAATGTATGTAAATCTTTTCAACAGCTAAGTAAGCCTTTTGGCAGGAATTTTTTTTGTTTTTCAAAGACCTGGGCAGCAACTCCTGTAGATGTAATCACTTAAGGAAATAGTGTCCCATCTTTCAGGTCCCGCAGGAGGGCAGGAGCCTAACCGTGGGGCACTTTATCTAAGTTTTCTAAAGGTGTAAAATATTTGTTTTTCCTTTGGACAAATCTGTGTTTAAAAACCAGTGACTACCATGGCTACCAAGAGGATTTCTGAGTTGCTGTGATATCGTGAAGTCCTCTTACTTGAGGATTAGTTATCGTTTACCTCAAAATCACATATATCATGAGTAATGTCTGCTTGGCTGTATGGAAAAAAAGAGAAAATTTTCTATGTCTTTCTTGATGTGTCAAGCAATTCTTTCATGATCATTGTCATTTCCCTTCTTACCAGAGAGATCCTTTCTGATCTGATTCCCTCCATAGCCTGGTGGGCTCATTTCTTTACTTCAGTCACTATCATCTCAGAAATTTCAAATGTGTGATGTCCAAGCTCTTCTATGACCTTGTCTCCTAGACTTGTTGTGGGTGGACTAGAGGTCTGAGATTGTCTTTTATTTCTTCCCCTTTTCATCTTTTGAAACACCCAGTTGTTCTCCCTGACACTGTAGTGATGGCAGGTGGGCAGGGCGCAGGTCAACCAGGCTCTCAGGAGAGTGGGAGGGCAGGGCAGCCTCACAGAAGCTGGCCCTGTGTGGCGTTCAATATGGCTTCCACCTTGCTGAGGGGAAGGGAATAAGCCACGGTTCAAGAAGGAGTTGATGATGGAAAGTGCAGGCCGAAGTTCTGCAGGGCTCGCTGCTTGGTGGGTCTGTGCAGGGCAGGGCTACTCATGGCTCCCCCGGGTCCCTGTGGCAGTCAAGTCTCCCCGGTGGTTTTCAGGGCGAGGATGGGTGGCCATGCTCAGAGGAACTCCGGTGGGAAGGCCAACATTTTTCCTCCACAATTTGTTACCTGACTACTTTTAATATCCCACTCTAGTTATATTCAATAGTAATACTCTTTCCTTTCTCTTTTACTTTTTAGAAGGGCTGAGTTAGAAGGCAGCTTTTTATTTACAATGTTTTCCCATAAATAGTACACACTCTGTAGAGAGGCTTTTGGTTTTTAGCAGGGGTGAAACACTTTCCAATTAAAACCTTGGTACAAAATTTCAGGCAGTAATGAACTGGGAGGGGACGTTATTAGGAAATTGGAGAAGAGATGTAATACAGCCACTCCTGAAGATGTGCCCACTAGCCAGTGTCACAAGGGTGAGGAGCACTGTCGCGAGAGAAAGCAATCGAACCCTGGACTCAGGTCTGCGAGGATTTGCACTCTCAGACACTGCAAGAGAACACCCTCCTCTTTGCCTGTAAGCATTTCTCAGGCCTCCATAGTTTTAAACTGCTGCCCTCTCTTAAGATATTTAGCATAAAATAAAAGCTACATTGTAAGCCAACAGCCATATCCTGAGCAGCTCAATGATCTCTTTTACTGTGGTAAAAGTCAGCCCTTCCTGGATTTCGGTTGCCTATAAAACCTCTACTATAGTTTTGCAAGCTACCTGGCAATAACATCACTCGGGCTCAGGGACAGTTGAGGACAGAGACCATGCCCTATTTCCTTCTGTTTTTGCCAAGTTTGGGGAGCACCAACTGCTTCAGAGCAGTGCATATCTTGAATATTCGAGTGGCCAAAGGAATGCTTGTGTGACCCCTTGAGTCTGCTACACGGATCCTTCAAGAAGCCACAATTGTCGGGGACAGTTTTCAAACAATTTTATTACCTCTCTCCACCCCTTTTCCATCCACTTTGAACTACTTCTTTCAGCTACCGCATGGAATTTCCAGAATCTGCTCTGGTAAGACACATTCATGAGTTGCGATAACACCCCCATTCCTTTATTGATAGGACACAGTTGAGGCTGTTCTAACAGTGGGGTGTCTTTCTGTTAAGCCCAAGCCTCAAAGCGGGGCCCTCCTGTCAGAGTCGGGAGCGCGTAGCTCCTTTCCTCTCTTCTCATAGCGTAGTTCTTGGGATTGGATTTTTGCAGAGCTATAGGATCTCTCGACGCATTCCATTCAGTCTTCCCCGACTTATATTAGTTGATTTTGTTGTTTAAAAGAAAGTTCTTTAGAGCCATATTTAACCTCCATCTTCCTCCCAAGAGTACTTCTGGTTCTTCAGCAAGTACTTTCACATCCGGGCATTTTTCTTCACTTCCCTCCTACCTTAGATTCCTTCTAGGCCGTCACACCCACCTCTAAGCTGGCTGTCCGCACAGTTACTGAAGATTTTCCTAAATGCCAACAAACGAAATAATTTCTCTGTCCCCAATTTTTCAAAGATCTCCCTTTGTTCCTAACTTACCCATGAACTTTGTATCAAGACCAGCTGTTAAAAGCCGGGACTGAAAGCCTATTCCGTAGTAGCAAAGGTCGGCGACCAAGGTTAGGGATTTGTCGTTCCACCGAGTAGCTGCTAGATGGCGCTGTAGGGCCACGGAAAATTAAGCGGTGCCTCCCCGGGGACGACTGCCAAGAGTAGTTATTTCAGGCGCATCATTTTTCAGGGCTCCCTGGGCTAAAATTCACGGAAGTTTCTTCTCACTGCTCTTTTTCTCCCTCTTCTTCCCGCCTTCCCTTTCGAAGGGAACAGATTCTAGCTTTAAAAATGTAAAACGGAACCATTTTGGAGGTTCTGGGTTCTCTCAGACAGGCGAAGGGGCCGCTGTTAAAGACTGTCCAGGAGGCTGGGCTCAGGCTCTGGGGCTTGGAACCTGGCAGTGTGGGGGGACGACAGAGCACGGGGAGTTGACTGCTTTGGAGATGGCCTTGGGCATACCCCAGGCGACCCAGGGGGTCCCCAGTGCCTGTCCTTTTGCTTGAGTTCAATACCAGACCTTGCAAAAAGCTTGAGGGTCAGTGAAGTGCGCTCTGGCCACGCGGGTTGAATCACTTCCAAGACTCCCAGAGGTGATGCATGCGTGGGACCCCTTGGTGGTCCCAGCTCATGTGGCCTTTGAGTCCTTGATAGAAGAAGACTCAGTTGGTCAGGCTAAAGGCAGGGCCCGAGTGGCTGCTCTGAGACACCCTGCGCCTGGGGTGGGTGCCCAGGCAGAAGCTTCGCTGCCGCTTTGTCTGAAACGGGCTGCACAGGGGACCTGACTCGCAGAGGCCTGGAAGACGCCGGGGTCGGCCTGCGAGGCTGAGGCAGGGCGAGGGGCTTCGAGTCCTTGGGGCGGGGGGCACTGGCTCTGAGGACAGCATGAGCCTGTGTGCCCGTTTCTAAGGAAACACCTGGGAAGTTAGAAGAATTATTTTTGGCTTGTTTTGGTCTAAAGTTTTACAAATTAGGATTTCCTCTTTGGGGATAAAGTTCATTTAATTTTCTGCCGTGCATAAAATCGGTTCATTTACTGTTCTTGGGCTCTGCGAGTGTAACTGTGGAGGTCTCCAGTGTCACCATGTACACACACAGGATGTCACTCTCTTTCCAGCATTCCTGGCGGCAGAGGCTCACAGCCATCTTCCAGAGGAAGGTACACTGTCACGTCCCAAGGCTCGGAGTGGATAGCCCGAGGTCCAGAGGCTCACGTGGTGATGGAACGCTGGTCCCCAGGTCCAGGCGGGTGGTCTCTTTCCACTGTCATTCTTCTCTGTCCACGGTGAGGTCTTTATAAGGGAGGGATATTTTGGTACAGTGCCAAAAAAGTGTAACTCCTAATCCCTACACACAACATGAGCATCAGGATAAATGCATCGGGATATTTGCATTTTGTACTCAGCTAAGAGTCTAGATACTAGTTAATAGGTTTTGCCTTACACAGTTATGCTGATAGTTGGTCCTGACTTCCTGGAGCTGTACGGGTATTGTTTTCTCACAGTGAATCCTAGCATAACAGAAGCACTTACCGTGTTTACAATGACTTATCCCTCACGGATCATTTTAGGTTGGATATAGTAATAGCGCTTTGATGTGTTTACATATCTGCTGCTGATACGGAAGGAGGAGCTGATAGTAAATCTGCTGGGTATTTGCCAAGTCTTCATTAGATCTTATTTTCCTGGTCCGAGGTGATAGTAATTACTATTCGGCCTCCTTGATATTATCCTAGTGTCATGCAGAGCTTCTGAGAGCCATCCAAAATTAGACTTTTGGTTCTAATTCAGATTTTGCTGGCCCGTTACCATCTCCTTGATAGGCCCTGCTCCTCCTCTGGCAAACGGAGTGACAAGTGCCAGATGCTGGCTCTTGGCTTCCTTCAGTTCGCCCTTCAGATATGTGGTCCAAGCCCTGTGTGGTGTAACCAACAGGTTTCAAGTTTTGGTTGTTTTTAAAAGACAGCAATCTTAGGCAGTGCCATTTTTCAGAAATGCTGATTATCATAAACATACACATTGAATAACTATAAATTTGAGAACGTAATGAAACATTAAAAGCTTCTCTTCACAAGATGAATACTGGCCAGGTTTTAATCACAGGGTCATATTAGAATTGCAGTAGTAAGGCCAGCAGTGGAGCATTTAAGTGAACCTGAAGTTCTGATTCCAGGAATGTGCGAAGCATCAGAGAGAAAGTTGTGCTTCCGAGTGCAGAGGAGAGGCTAAATCATGCCTATGCATTCATATGCATTCTTGTTTAGTAAATTTTACACACTTGGAATCTAGTAAATTAAGCAGAGAGAACAAGAAGGGTAGCAGTGGTGCAGAGGGGCTTGTCGGACTCTGGAGGACTGGACTTGATTTAGGATCAGAGCTCCAAATGCCGTGGGCTCCTCAGAAACTAGGCTGTGTGTAGGAGCACCACCGCCTCGAGTCATTGAATGTCACAGGTCAATTCGTCTGAGTTCTTTTATCTTTCCAGTTGACATATTAGAAAACATACATGTTGGTGGAATATTACATGATGTTTTATACATTAAATGAAACAAATTGTTTCATACAATTTATGTGTACATTGTATAATATTCACTTCAGAGTAAGCACATATATCTCCTCAAAATCTATCATTTCTTTGTTGTGAACGCATTCAGTGTCCTTTATTGTAATTTTAGAAATATGAAGTACTCATTGTTGCAAATGGCAACCCTATGATGCAACAGAAAGCTAGAATTTCTGCCTCCGCTGATTGGATATTGTTCCCACTGGCCAATGGCACCTCCTTCCTCTCTGTCCCCCCATCACCCGGTGAGCACTGTTCTCTCAACTTCTGTGAGCTCAACTATTCTTTGACATGTAAGTAAGAACATGTGGTGCTTATCTTCTCTCTCTCTCTCTCTCTCTCTCTGTATCTTTAGTACAGCACCTACAGGGTCTCACTGCGCAGATTGGACTCATAGTCATCATCCTGTTTCCAGCTTCCCAGGCATTGGGATTGCAGGCACGCACCACCACACCCAGTCTCACCCACAGGCTGTGTGCACCCCGGGCGTGGGGCAGGCACAGCACACTGGGGATCGAACCCCAGTGCTGGTACCTGCCCAAGCACACACTTTAGTCTGCTGAGCTATCTGGCCAGTCTAGTGTGGTGCTTTTCTTTCCATGCATGGTTCTTTCACTTAAGAGAGTGCCTTCATTTTCATCCATGTTGGAAATAATGAGGATTTTCTCTTTTCTTCCTGAACAATATTCCATTTTACACAGGGACCCCAGTGTTTATGTTCCTATGCATGGATAGACTGCTGGATGGATGTCACTGGCTACCACAGGTCAGTCCTCGAGTAAACACAGGGAAGCAGAAGTCTCTGTGATTTACTGATTTTTATCTCCTTCAGATGTGTACCCAGTAATGAGATGGTGGGAAACCCCCAACGTGCTTTCTACAAGGGCAGTTCTGATTTGCAGTACTCTCAACGGTGTACAAAGGCTCCCTTTCTCCATTATGACTAGCACTTATTATCTTTAATTTTCATTTTTATGATAGCCGCTCTAACATGTCACTGATAGTTATAGAGATTTTCTCTTCATACTATAGGTAACCTTAAATTTCCTCAGACTCTGTCAGAGCACTATGCTCCCAACCAGGCCCAACTTCTTATCAACTCACTCAATAGAATTCAACAGCAGTAATTCTTAATCTGAGAAATGTATTTTCATTTCAGATGCCTACTTTTGGATCCGGGTTTTTAATTTGAAGTGTCTGATTTTTTAAACTTCTTTACATGTTCTAGATGTTCATGTAATGCATGGCTGATAATTTTTTTCTCATTCTGTGCTTGTGTCTTCATTTCGTTGATGACTTATTTCTCTGAGAAACCCTTTTTAATTTGATATGACTACAACTATTGAGTCTTTGTAGTATTTTCTGTGCAACTAGGATTTTGTTCAGAAAATCTTTTGGTATATTCATAATTTCTACAGTCTTATCTATTCTATCTTCCAACAGAGTAAACTTCTATATTTATGTTTTTATATTTAGGTCTTTGGTCCGTTTCTATTTTAGTTTAGTGCATGGTGAGACATACGGGTTTAGGTTTAATCATTGGCATGTGTCGAGTCCATTTTCCTGACAAAACTTCTTAGAAAGGCTTTTTGTTTTTTGTTCTTTTTTTTCTTGAATCTTGCCACATTGACAAAGATAAGGTCACTGAATTGATTGGAGTTATTTCTGCATCTTTTAAATGGCCCATTGACCTTTGAATCTATTTTTTTTTGCTAGAAATATCTCACATAATATAATAATCATATACATATACATGATTATTATCACTTTCCCTTTTTCCTTGACCAAATATGTAGTCATTTTCTCTGCATCTTCTGATCTTTCTTACATGGATATCCACTTTATCTTCAGACAGAGCATCTCTCTCTCTTTTTTTTTTTTTTTTTTTTTTTTTTTTTTTTTTTTTTTTTTTTTTTTTTTTTTTTTTTTTTTTTTTTTTTTTTTTTTTTTTTTTTTTTTTTTTTTTTTTTTTTTTTTTTTTTTTTTT
>PVJA010024594.1:0-31675 GCA_004027025.1 Myocastor coypus | reverse complement strand
CATAAATGTTTCTTTTTTTTATTTGATTTATTTATTTTTTTCTTGTTTCAGAACCTTTGTTTATTCACTCATTTTTATGGCTGGCTCAGCCCACCCCGGGGGCAGGGCTGGCGCAGCATGTGGTGCCGGGGATCGAACCGAGGTCCCTGAAGCCGCCCAAGCTTTCCCAAGCAGGGGCTTTAGACCACTGAGCCATCCCGCCGGGCCCCAAGCATAAATGTTTCTTTGAAACCTTTAGCTTTGTATAAAGCTTTTGTGACACTGCTCCTTTTTATTACTATCATTCAAAATCCTCTTGGGCAGATACTTCTATCCTCTAACTGCTAAGCACTGTGACACTGGCTTAAAGATTATCCAGGAAATACTATTTTAAGATTTGTATTAGTATAATTTGTAGTGCAGAATGCTTATATTCATCATGAGGGGTTGGTATGTGTACATAACACATCTTAGTTCTTTTTACATCCCCTTCCTTTCTACTCCCTCCCAAGGAAGTGCTGTTTCAAAGTCTGACTGGAGAAATGGACACTTGAAAGATAGTAATTTTTAAGGGAGTGGGTTTGGTCCTTGTCTTTGTCTTTGTCCATCTAAAATCATAGGACTTGCTGTGCAGTATTCTACTCATCTTTTTACATTTTTTTGCTACTTTCTCATTCCCTGAAAATCATTGCGATGTATTGACGCCCTCGTCTAATAGGCCCAAGACAAATTGACTTTCTCACCATTTACCTCTAAGTGATTGACTTTCTCATCACTTACCTTTAAGTACGGTAGTTTCTGTTCACTCCAAGATAGTCAAGGAATGACTGTTCTTTAGCCATGGTATTAAGTGTGCCTAAACTTGGCTTTATTTGGGCTCTGCTCCTACTACAAGAAAGTAGGTATGATGTTTCATTAGAAAAGTACATTCTTGCCATCATAATATTCTCTGGATATACAAGAGAATCTGATCTTAAAATAGTAGCGCCAGCCAGATATGGTAGCACATACCTGTAATTCCAGCCACTTGAGATGCTGAAGCATGAGTAAATTTGACAACTTAGTGAGACTTAACCAAAATTTTAAAAATGAAATGATTTAGAGGTGTAGCACAGTGGTAGAGATCATCCCCAGTACTGTTACTGGTCAGTTAAGTCCAAATTCTTGTGTTGTTTGCTCACCACTGACCAAACGAAGGGAAGCTGTTTATTTTTTAGTGAAAAGGAAAAAGGCTTTATTCAAAGCTAGTTCCAAGAACATGGAAGGGCCTCACTCGCCTCAAACTACCATCTCACCTTGTCCAAGTATGCAATATACGGTGAGGAGTGGGAGTACAAATGAAATAGTGAACGTGCTGCAGACCCCTTCAGCATAAAATTATTTACATGCTCATCTATTTTCATTTCTCTTCCTTTCCTGAAGAAAGGAAATGGCCCAGACCTCCTGGGGCCATCATCTGAATGTTCTGCCCCCTTGGGGGCTAAGGAGGGGAGAGGACAGCCTTTAGGCTCTAGGTCTGGGGGAGTTTAGAGAAGCCACTTGTCTCTAAAGGAGAAAATTATTAACTTTTATAGTTTCGTTTTGCTGAACCAATTACAGGACGTACCCTATGTCACTAACCACAACAACTTGAAAAATTATATTGTTTAAAATTCGGCTAGTGTTAATTCATCCTGATGCAGAAAGTTGACAGATATATTAAATGCATCATTACATGTTATAGTTATAAGTAGGTTATCCTCAGAGAGACAGGCTAAACCCAGCTCGCCAATCTTTCCAGTCCCTGCTACCTTCCATCGACACATTTTTACTTATACAGCTTCCTAAATGTGCTTCCTCCAACACCTGAACAGCTTCCTGATTCTGCATAGCGGAACACTTCCCTTGTCATCCAGCCTCTGCGCCCACATTCATGACACCAGTTCATTTTCTGAAAACAAGAAATAGGAATTGCCTTTTGCGTCTTTACCTTCACCTTTAGGCTTCTACCTTCTTAAAGTAAGAGATCTAATCTTCCCAGAAACGTTTTTATCTCTATTGTGAGTCACTGCCTCACAATGGAAGAATTCCTCTCTTCCATGCACACAGGCCTGAGCCTACATCTCACCTGTGCTGTGGAGAGAGCCCAGATGTTCATGATATATTTCAGTCTCAGTGCAACTCTTTGCCAAGCTCATTGAAACCTGTGAATCTCAGTTTCTTTCTTCAGTATGAGGAGAAAAATATAACTGTCCTCAGAAGCATTAGATAAGGATGAAATTCAGTGCAGCTTAATCGGCTCTTGTTACAATACTTGGTTCTTGGTGGATACCCTCCTCCAGTATTTTTTTTTTTTTTTTTTTTTTTTTGGTCTTTTTGAGACAGGGTCTCGCTGTACAGTTCAGGCTGGCCTTGAGCTCAGTTTGGTAGCCCAGGCTGGTCTCAAACTCTCACTGATCCTCCCGCCTCAGCCTCCAGAGTGCTGGGATTACAGGCATGCGCCACCACGCCCAGCTTTTTGTTTGTTTTTAAATAAACACCTATTCCAGAGTAGGATTTACTGGAACATAAAAAATCTGTAGCAAAGATAATAATGCAAATATACATCAATTGTTTTTCCAAAACTATAATATAATGTAAGAGTGTAGAAAGCCAAGAACAAATTGTATCCATAATCTCAGCACACTAACATAATGCGTACCATCATTAAAATATTTGCTGGCTTTGAGAAGTTTGTAATACATTTATGTGCACATGTAACATCTGATAATCCTGTGTAAACCTTGCGCATGAAGTGGAGATAATGAGTGTCTCCTGGGCTTTTTATTTTAAACTGAAGAAAACAATGTCTGCAGTGCTCTGAGCATGTTGCTTGGATCACAGCAAGCCCCCACTGAGGGGAGGCTCAGTGTACAGTAAGATCCCCGTTAAGTTTAATTTTCTTTTTTTATTTTAGTAAGAGTCTGCAGGGTCTCACTACATAGATCAGACTCTGAGTTCAGCCTCCCAAGAGCTGGGATTACAGGCACATGCCACCATGTCCAATCTCAGTCACAGTCTCAGTGCACCCCAGGGGTAGGGCCAGCATGGCATTCCAGGGATCAAACCCTGGGCCGTTGCATCTGCCTAAGCAGGTGCTTTAATCCGGTGAGCTATTTGACCTGGCCTATTATGCTTTAAAATTAATAAGCAGTAGAATAAGTGCTTGCCTGCCAAGTGCAGGGTCCTGAGTTCAATCCCCAGTATGGGAACAAAACAAACAAACAAACAAACAAAACGAGTCAGTCTGGCCTCAAAATTGTGGTATGACGCATCCCAGAGCCTCTGAAATCCTGGGATTATAGGAGTATGCCATCATACCCAACCGTATTGTATTACAGACTTTTGGGGAATTTTAAAGAACTTCTTGACTAGAATTTAATCCACTGTTCCATGATGAAGTAGTGATTAATCTACAATTCTGCTAAGAAACGTCCATTTCATTGTATAGGAACTACTTAACTAGCATACTTGAAATCGGTCTCAAGTTTTTTTTGTCATTCATCTGCCTATTCTAATACCAGTACTATAATATTTAATTATTATAGTTTCATCATTCATCTCAAAAATCTTATAATGTTTCTTATAACTAGCTTTCAAAATTTTTTTTGTTTAATCATCCGTTTGCATTCTGAAATTATCCCTGAGGTATTCAATAAAATATGGTGAAACAGTAATTTTAATTATGTGAGCTAACATTTCTTGAGTGCTTACCATGTACCAGGCACTAAGCTTTAAACTTTATATGTTTACATGCAGAATCCCCCACACACAGGTCTTCCTCCTTGTCCTCCTCCTCTTCTCTCTTCCTCCTCCCTCCTTTTTTTCATGGAGATAGGTTCTTACCAAGTGACAGAATTGCCCAGGCTTGAGCTTGGGGACTTTCTGTCATAGCATCCCAGTGTGCCAGAATTACAGTTGTACACCACCGTACAGGACTCAGAATCTCCCCTTTGCAATTCCCTTTTGTCTAGCATGCTTTGGAAGATGTTTAACAGTGAGTCAGTCATGGCCCTTTGTGTTATTTTTTCCTATCCCTTTTTGGCTATCTCTCTCAGAGATTTTCATACCGCCTGTTAAGCCTTGTCTAAGACTGGAAAATCCAACACATGGCAGAGTGGAAATATTGTAAGGTTTAGAACAAAAGTACAGTGTATATAGGGTGGGGGTGAGTAGAAGACAACAGAGAGTACTGGAGCTCAGTGTTAGAGAGCTCATATTTCATCTAAAGAAAGCATTTGCTATCTGTCTTACAGACTGTAGCTGTGTGAGAATTTATAGACAAGTTTTAGCTCTCCAATATTTTTAAGAGAAGCCAGAATTGCAGCTATTTATATTTTGTCTCCTGCTATTAAAATGTTGACAACTAATAAAACAAACTCTGAGTACACCAGAATAAACAAATCTTTGGACTATGAGATATTAGTTGTCCATGAGCCATCACATTGTTGCCACTGCTTTAGCAAATTTACAGGGCTAAAAGGAGTGTTGATAAGTCATTTATTATTTATAGCACAGGTGCTGGTTTTCAAACAGAGATCTGTGAACTATTCTCTGTTCTGCAGGTGCTTACTGTGACATGAAAATGATGATACATCTAGTCTAACAGAATTTACTTTAGGTGGAGAGATTGTTACAACTAGATTGTCCATTGGGCACTCAATTATTCAGGCCTAGTCCTATGTTGATAGCATTTAGAGATAGTACATTTGACACTGGAGGATATGTTTGCGGGATGATAAGCTCTTACATTTATAAAGGCTTTATATAATATGTGAAAGTTATAGGAAATATTTTTAATACACTGTACCTGATAGCATACTAAACACTTTATATAGATCATCATTTTCTCTTGTCTGTAGAGAAGGCATTATATCCTGCATTTTATAGATGAGGAAATCAAGACAGGCATCTGTAGCACAGCTGTCTCCAACCTTTTTTTTAACCAGGGAGTGCTTTCATGGAAGACAGGTTTTCTACAGATTGCAGAGGTGGTAGGCTGATTCAAAGAAGCTAACCACCTAGATCCCTCACATGTGCAGTTCAGGCAGGGCATAAGCTCCTGTGAGCATCAGCTACAGCTGACCTCACAGATGGTAACATGCAGGCCATGATATGAGTGATTGGGGAGCAGCTGTAAGTCCAGGGGAGGCTTTGTCTACTCACCCACTTTCTGCTATGCAGCCCAGATCCTAACAGGACACAGTAGGCCCCAATCCATGGCCCAGAGACTGGAGTCTCCTGTTGCAGGAGACCACTGTATATATGTATCTGTGTATTTATGTGACACACAGAAAATAAAATAGCTTATTCTAAGGAACATTCATACTTCTCAAGTTTCTATGTTTACTACTGTAAGGGAAAGTGATTAAAAATTCATATTATAAAAATATGAAAGCTATGCTCTAGGACTGGTGGCCAGAAAGCCCTGATTAGCTAAGACAAGTGATTATCTTAAAGAATCATTGATTTTTGCAATATATTCTTTATTTGTGTGAGTTTTAAGAAGTCTAAGAATTCATAATACAAATGAAATCTGTGGAATAAATTTGATATTGTGCCCTATCTTGGTTCATTTCGGTTACTGTAACAAAACATAAACGTGATAGCTTATAAATAACAGAAATTTGTTTCACATAGATCTAGAGGCTGAGAAGTCTAAGATAAAGCATTGAGAGCTTTGATGTCTAATGAGGGCCTGGTTCCAATTTCATACATGTTACCTGCTAACACAGGAAGAAATCTGTACTACAGGTCATAATAGGCCAAAGAAATTTCTAACTGTGTCCTCATATAGAGCAACAGACAAGATAGATCTTTGGGTCCTCTTTTATAAGGAGACTTGTCCCATTTAATTCACCTCTACCTCCTCATACTATCCTTTCAGCAATTAGGTCTCAACATATAAACTAGTGTGGATAACAGGTATTCAGACCATAGCATAGTCCTCCATCCCTTCCCCAAAATAAGGGAGAAATAGTCATCGTTACCTTTTCTTCTAATTTGTAAGGATCAACCTGTAGAGTTGCCTATGTACCCTTTTTCTATCATTGCTTTTTAGTTTTCCCTTACTGAGTCATTATGTAAATATTTTAAACTTTTAAGCAAATTTCTAGGTCCTTCTATGAAGAAAGGAAAAGTGTAAAAACATGAAAGCTATGCTCTAGGACTGGTGGCTAGAAAGCCCTGATTAGCTGTGGATTGACCTGCTGCCCTAATATTTTTTGACCACATGACTAGTACTTCTGTTGTTCACTTTTGTTCTACAAAAGTGCTGCTAAGGATCACTGTATTAGCAGGAATACTGTTAAGAAGATCCCTGGTTGGTAGTCATCCTTCATCTTGCTTCTGAGGATCAAATAATTTCAAGCCCCTGTTCTGTCTTATGCAGATGCTGGGTATGCATAGGCTAAGTGTTAGTCAGTCATGCCTCTCTGAGCAATTGAACTCAGAATTAGGAGGGCTGTCTGGGAAGGTGAGTACTCTCTCAACTAAGAAGCTTGCAGGAAACTCAGAGAATAGCTGTCAAAAAGCCACAAAGGACTCAGAACTTTTTGAGAACCTTAGCATAAATCTATTTTAGACTAAGCAGTATAGAACAGAGGGAAATTTCTTTGGCCTATTATGACCTGTAGCACAAATTTCTTCCTTTGGAGGTCATCTTGACTTTTATGTATCAACGCAGCTCGTCTTTCTGTGCTAGAAATAGGTGAAAGGAACTACAAAATAATCACCCTTTTTTTTCAGGTAAGTTGAGTACAAAGGCATTGCACACAGATCTATGGAGTTATTGTCAAGAAGGCTAAATTTCTCTCGGTATCCTACTCTGAAAGTCCAAGTAAATAAAAGGAACTGTTGCCTCTTCATTCTTTGTCTACAAATTTATAGGCTTCTGCTCTCAAAGAAGATAAAATAGGGAAGGGTGGGACAAAGAAAAAGATGTAATAGAAGGAATAATTATCAGATTATTTTATAATTTAGATTGAAAGCATTGGGCCTTCTGAGCTGCCCCCACAGGGGCAGAACTAGTGGGATTATGTGAATCCTCTTGCCTCTGCCTCCTGTCCAAGGAGACTTACAGTGAAAGTGGACAGGTTAAACAACATAGTTAGGAGTAAATTATTCCTCATTTCTGGGGCTGGGAGAATGACACCATCCTAGATGATTTTAATGGGTGTCTAATGTACTTGATTCCTGATGCTAATTCTTTTCACATTAAGGTGGATTTCATAATCAATAGAGTTAATATATTACGGAGTTTTTACACTGAAAACTTGTTATCAATAGCTGGTCATTTATGTCTTGATCGCATTTTAGCATGTGAGAGCCCTGGTACTTCTCTGCAGGGGAATTATAGCCCAGATTACTGAAGATGTTAGTCAGGTAAATTGTCAAACTGAAGAATTATAGTGAAAAACATTGAGAGATTGGCAGTGGTGGAGGAAGTTAATAAAACTGGAAAGCACGTGTGCTATGCATTTCAGAAAGGAGAAGGTGGGTTCATAGACAAAATGGGCAGGTACTGGCCACTGGCAGTACTCCTGGACAAAGAGCAGCAGATTTCTTCTGTAAAGGACAGAATAACTATTTTGGCTTTATGGGCTGTCTAGTCTTTCACAGCTGCTCAATTCTGCCATTGTAACATGAAAGTGAACACTGATAATACATAAGCAACTGAGTAGGGTTGTGTTTACTGAGTTAGTCCTCAGGCCAGGTATGGCCAACAGGTGATAGTGTGGCTGTTCCTGCTGTAGAATAAATTGTTAAGTGGGCATCTCTGTGAGTGTTTAGAGAACCGGGGAAACTGGGAACCATTCTGTGTTCTTTGAGGGTAGGTCTGACTAGGGCAGTTCTTCTCCATTATGTTTCAGCAGCACTATTGTTACGTAAGATCAAAACTATAGAGTATTTTTACATCATTGAGGTATTCTATGGAGTTTTTCAAAAGAAGCTTTTATAGAAGGTGGAAAAATGTGGACCACTGCAGTTAACTGTTTGGTTCCTGCTGTATTTTAACGAATAACCTATCAGTATAAAGGACACCAAATAGCTAATGAGTGACAACAGAAGCATGATTTCTTAAAAATATTTTATATTAGCTTTTGATATAAAAGACCTTTTAGCATACTATAGTAATATATTCTGATAGTAAATACTTCATTTATATAAAATACTATATATTAAAGTCACACAGTGTTTCCAAAGAATGCTGTAATTTCCTACTGCTCCATCCCTAAAAAAGTTTAAGAAGAATCCAGCACTGTAGCAAGCTATCCAGCACTGTTCTTTCCTTGGCACTTATTGTTTTTAGTCAATTTTATCATAAATGGTAAATTAAATTTTGATAACTCATGCCAAGCTCCTAATAACTAACAAGCATATGATTAAAAAGTTCATAAAAATTGAAGATCATCTCTTGTAGGCTCCTATTTAAAGCTGTATAGACAACACATAAAGAGTCCTATTCAGGAGTTTTCCAGCAATTACATTTTGCCTACAGAAGCGATTTTTTGTTAGCACTAAGCCAAAAATTCTTGAGACCAAAATTTTAGTCAAAAAGTCACTTCTCTTCCTAAGATTAAGATACATTTAATGGCATAATACTTAGTTATATTTCTCAGGGAACAGCAATGCTAGTCTAGAATGTCATGGGAAAAAAGTCTATTACTAGTGGTTCAATGAAGACAAGGGGAGATAAACCAGGATTCAGTATTAGAAGAGACAGGAAACCCAACTAAGTCTATCCTAAATGAAGGAGAGAAAGGGGAAGATTACTAACAATTTATTGCTTTTATACCTGAGAAGTCCAGAAAGTGGACTAGTTAGTTCCTTTGCTTTCTTGGGGATGCAAATACTGTCACCAAGTTCAAGTACCTAGTTTCTCTTGGATTGTCTTCTGTGGTGTTGCTTTACCCTTGGTATTATACTGACCTCCAGAAGCACTATGTTGTAAAAGTAGCTATGCGCAGGAAGTAGGGTGATTACTGCAAGTTTGAGACCAAACTGGATGACATAGTGAACTCCAGGCCATCCTGAACTACACAGCAGGACCCTGCCTCAAAATTAAAAAACAGATAAATAAACAAAAAATAGCTGTAGTCACGAAAGCTCTTTCTCAGGGGAAATATCTCTAACTTTCATTGGCTCTGATTGGCCGTGTACCAGTACCTGAGCCAATTATCATGGCCAAGTGGGTAAAGCAGGTTGATTGCCTCAGATCAATGAAGATTCATCCCCAGAGCTAGAAGTAGTATCATCCCAGAGCTAATTGGGAAGAACTACTTTATTAAAGGACATTTGGAATCATGATCCTCGTCAGGGGAGAGGTATAAAAATGCCATGCAGTGAATGACATATGATAAATGGCATATGAGACACAACAATAAAAAAGAAAGCCACTAAAGGATGTGGTGGGTGTTTCAGATACAGCAGGCCAGCAACATGAAGTCCACATTATCTCCACTTTACATGTGTCAGTGATGTTTACAGTCATGAGCCTGAGGCATTTAAGATATATTAAGTTGCTTGGTTTCCTAAGACAAAGAAGTTAATGAGATTAAGAAGACTTGTGTGTTAAGAGTATTTTTTTTAGTATATATCTATAATGCATGATAATTACGTTCATCTTGGGGAATTGGTACATATAAATAAAGCATCATTTTTTATTTCTCCTATCCCTCCCACCTTTCCCCATCCATGTAGCCTCTTCCCATCTCCACAAAGATTCTCTTCTATTTTCTATCTTTTATTTTGCTCTTTAAATTAAGTATATTTTAGATTTCTCATGTAAGAGAAGCCATGTGATATTTAACCTTTCATGTCTTAATTTATTTTAACTTTGTGGTCTCAAGAATCATCCACTTTCCTATAAACTTCTCAGATGTATCTTTCTTTCTTGCTGGGTAGTTCTGCACTGTGTGTGTCTACACCGCATTTTTCTTGTTCCTCTGTTGATGGCTTTGTGGGCTGCTCCCAGGATGTAGCTATTCAGAAGTGTGCCGCTATAAGTGTGGGTGTGCATGTGTCCCTGATATGATGCCTTTCATACTTCCAGGATAGCACAGGAAGAAAGTAACAGTATTGCTAAAGGACTAAAGCTAAGCCAACAGGAATGCTGTTTTCACCCTATCAGCTTAAAAGAAAAGTATTATTTTTCTTTGTCTTTAGTGTCTGTTTGTACCTTATTAAAATCATGAGTTTGACCTTAAAATATTCACAAAATCAATGTTTGAATTATGCATGGTTTACATCTTTAAAAGTTCACTGAAAAAAATACTGCTTTTGCTTTTGTCCAGAATGCATACACAGCCACAGCTATCAACAACACCAACTTCTGCACCTCAGCAAAGGACGCCTTTGTCATTCTGGTGGAGAATGCGTTGCGAGTGGCTGCCATAAACACCGTGGGAGACTTCATGTTGTTCCTAGGCAAGGTGAGACCAAGTGTGCTGTCTGAGATGAGTACACTCTGTGAGTAACTCATGCTCTTCAGCTGTAAACATGTGTAACTCATCAAAACACTAGAAGTAATTTAACATATAGCAAACATTTGAAAAACCTTTTGTAGTGGCCAGATATTTTTCTGTATTCTTTCTATATGTTTATTTAATACCCCCCAAAAAATTATAAGGTAAATTCTGTTATTCTCCAAGAAAATAACAAAATTGAGGCAGAGAATATGAAGTAGTTTGTCCATTTCCACCTTACATACCTTTTTCCTTACATACTTTGAACTCTGAAGATTTAGATAGAGCCTATATAATGACTAGGGATATTACTACATCTGGAACCTCATTTCTTGACTTCCTCATTTAAATCCTGGCCCTATTACTTACTAACAAGCTGTGTAACTTGACAAAATTATAGTATCTCTTTGTGCCTCGATTTGCTCTTCTGTAAAATTAGCATAATAACACAGTCAAACTCCAAGATGTGATGAAGATTAGACTGGTTACTAGTCTATGCAATATAGTACACAATGTGTACTGTGATGTTTTAGTGAATATTAGTTGTTGTTGACTATAAATCCTTTTAAAATAGAGCTGGGGTGAGCAATCATCTAGCATGGATAAAGCCCTACAGAAATATCTGAATAAAATAAAATACATAGAGCTATTAGGGGATAAGACTTCTATATCCACACAAGTTTATGAGACTTTTATTCTATATTTGATGCTATAATATGTTGCATTCTAACTTTATTATGTCTTCATTTCAAACCATAAAATACTCAGAAAATAAGAAAACCAATGAGCAGAGAACAAGGTGCAGCACCACCATGTCAACCTACATTTATTATGTTCCCTTGCAGTGTTATTTCATGGGCTTGTGTTTCTCTATCCATACACACAGCCATATGATATACTTGCTGCGTGACCTCACACACAGTCCTCCTCCTTTCACCTACCAAGTGTTGGGATTATAGCATATACCCCCATACATATACCCCCATATCAAGTTTATAGTATGAAGAAATGTATAGTTTAGTAAATGAAAAAGCTGAGTAAAACTACTGGACTATCACTACATTATTTCAAATTGTACACATGAGAACTGAGATGTAACTCAATGGCAGAACGTCTCCTTAGCACTTATTCAACCCTTAGCACCACGAAAGAGTTAACTAAAATGTGTTGAAGAAAAACATAAAAGTTGGTACCTAAAATGTTAATGACGCCTTTCACTATTCAAAGTATGGTTGGTTCCAAGCCCTCTCCCTACTTATAAGATAATGTTCTCTATATTGAGAATGTATTCCTTTTAAAATGAGAAATATATAGATGATAAAATGCAAATTTTTAAAATTGACTTGAATTTTTCAGCAGTCTAGTTACCTGTCAATTTTTTTCCCTTACAATTATCGCCTCCTTTTATTCATTCAACAGATATTTTTGAGAATTTAACAATAATGTTCTGTTATACACTAGTTGACATAAAATTTAAAAGCCAGTGGAAAAGGCAACTTAATAGCCCTCTTCTCACTTGGTATTATGTTAGTGTGTATTTCCTGTTTTGTTAAAAATCTTGTACACATGCGTATACACTTTTCATTTAATCAGTCACCTGGTTTGTTTTATTTTTGTAGTAGATTTCCTCTAATGTTCTTACTAATCTGAGGTATATTGCTGTATATCTGCTCAATTTTGGGGGGTAAATCCTTATTCACATCAGTTATGACTTACTTCAATCCTAGAATCTTAAGACTGTAATTAGTGTTCTTGATATATATTGTTACACTGTTTTTTCAAAAAGATCTATATTTAATAATAATACTATTCCCTTAGAGGGGGGAGGGAAAGGAAGGAGGAAAAAGATTAAGATATGTTGTATGTATGTACTAATTCTCCACCATGAATGTAATAATTAGGTACTGCATACATGTACTAGTGAATTTTTTAAAGTAACAATAATATTACTAAAAGTCACTTTTAAAACTATAAAAGATAATTTTAGAAATAAGAAATCCAAAAGGAGATAAAAGGAAAATAGTATGTTCTAAGAGTCTAATATTGAAGATTCCCTTTCTTGGAAATATGGTTTCGATCATGAATCCAGTAAACCTTTTGAAGGGAGTTTCTTTTATTACAGCTGAATGGCTGCTAATGTGCAGAGAAGCAGTTTATGCGTTGGTAGTCACAGGAAATATTAAAGACAGCATCAGGACCTGAGTGAATCTTGAGGGAATTATGCTGATTGAGAAAATCCAGTCGCAGAACATTAATACTGTATGATTTCATTAGTATAAATTTTTTGAAAAATAACATGGAAACAGATTTGTGGTTTTTGATTTAGTGGTGGCGTTGGGAGTAAGTGGGGATAACTATGAAAGATCAAAGTGAAAGACACTTATAAAGATCCCTGTGCCTTGATGTATCAGCAGCAATATGATGTTATACTATAACTTTACATGCTGTTACCACTGGAAGGAACTGAGGAAGGGATACCTGCCACTGTTCTTTTCTTACATGACGTGTGAATTTGATTACCTCAGACTTTAAAATTCAGTTATGAAAGCCTTGAAACTCAGGGGAAAAAAATAACTTTGTAAGTTTAGTTTCTGTGGAGGTAAAATAGCTTTTAATGAGTGATGCATTTGTTTTGGGAGGGACCATAGCTACTCTAGTTTATTGATTTCTGACCTGTGATCACTGGCCTGTAGGATCCTAAAGAATAAAAATAGAGACTTGCCAATCTTGAGAATTTTTAAGTCCAAAAATTACTGATATTTATGCTAATAAAGCTGTCTTCCCCAAAGACCAAAACCTCAGTTTCTTCTGTGTGAAACTGTTCGTGGAGTTTGGGTGCCAGAGTCTCCTTCTAGAGGTGGTTTTCCAAGTTCTTTCTATCCTAAACAAAGAATTGGTTAAGAAATGTACACAATAGCAACATTTATTTAAGGTAGGAAAATAAAAGGCTCTGTACAGTGAATTTGGGCCAAGTAAAAGTAGGAAAAGAAGTACACACTACAGCGTGAGGGTGAATGGTTTTGAAAGAACAACCTAGTGGGAGCTAGGATATCGCTCATCGGCACAGCATCTGCCAGGTAAGAGTAAGGTCATGACTTCTATTCCCGGCACAAAAAAAATAGAACACAGTAGTAGACAGCTCAGTAGGGACTGTCCTTTTTGTATGTGCCAGACCTGAGGCCTACATCAGGTCTTGGTCATCCTGGGTAGTCTTCTTTTCTTTTCTTTTCTTTTCTTTTCTTTTCTTTTCTTTTCTTTTCTTTTCTTTTCTTTTCTCTTTTCTTTTCCTTTTTTTAATGTATTTAGGACAGAGTCCATAGGGTCTCACCACTAAATAGGACTACTAGTGATTCCCTTTTTTTCAGACTCCCAAGCACTGGGATTCTAGGCACACACCACCAGGCCACTCACCCCCCTACCCCAGGCAGAACTGGCACAGAATGCAGGGGATCAAACCCAGCTGCTATATTCTGCCAACACAGGCACTTTAGTCCGTTCTGCTATCGGGCCAGCCCATTCCTACATAGTTTTAGCCGTACCCTGGTTGCTTGCATCAAAGCTACAGATGCCCATTGCTTAATGGCCCACCTCTGGGTTCGTTCCTTCCTTCCTTCCTTCCTTCCTTCCTTCCTTCCTTCCTTCCTTCTTTTCCTTTCCTTTCTTTCCTTTCCTTTCCTTCTTTCTCTTTCTTTCTTTCCTTCCTTCCTTCCTTCCTTCCTTCCTTCCTTCCTTCCTTCCTTTCTTTTCACTATGCAGTTCAGGCTGGTCTTAAGCTCACTTTTATAGCCCAGGCTGGTCTTGAACTCAAACCCATCCTCCTGCCTCAGCCTCCCAAGTGCTGGGATTACAAGTGTGTGCCACCATGCCTGGTTGTAGGTTGTTAAACTGGCCCACTTCTTTAACCACTGTTCGAACTTAACACTCAGGCACATTGTTCAGACCGACAAATCGCTGCCTGGATTTCTGACCCAACTTATTGTTGTTGAACAGGTCTGTATGTCTTGTTTAGAGAACTTAAGTGTCTTTTCTTTTGTAGTACAATACACCCTTAAATATGCTAAATTTTTGCTGAATATACTGTAAGGTACAGTACTGTAGTTTTATGTTGTTACATATTACAGTACTGCATGTAAGAGTTATGCAAATAACAGCAGAGTTTTTATTTGGAGTTTTCTTTGACCATTTCTTTATTCTGAATATTATAATGTACATAGTATGTGCAGTTCCTCATTTAGCAACCAGTTTATTTAATAACCTAGTCACCAGAACTGACGTTGGTCTTAAATGAGTGTATTTTTCCTCTGTTTGCCAATAACATTTCTTGCAGTGATTATCTTTCCTAATTTGCATTTATTTGACTTACTAAAGTTAGAATATGAAGCCGGGTATGGTGGCGCACGCCTGTAATCCCAGCACTAAGGAGGCTGAGGCAGGAGGATTGATGCAAGTTCAAGACCAGCCTGGGCGACAAAAGTGAGCTCAAGGCCAGCCTGAACTGCATAGCGAGACCCTGTCTCAAAAAGACAAAAGAAAGAAAGAAAGAAAGAAAGAAAGAAAGTAAGTTAGAATATGAATTATTGCCCATAAATATGGTTTTAATGGTAAGCAAAATCTTTCAAAATATAGAATCCACAGGAAAGTGAAGTTATTAATGGAGGACTTCAAAGTGGGAGGAAAAAGAAAGAGAGAAAAGAAGGAAGGGTGAATTATCCAGCATTAAATTCAGTGTTTCAGAATGTTTATTTCAACAATCATCAGTTGCATTAGTATATCTCATTTAATGATGGAAAAACAGGCTCAGAAAGAGTCAATTAACTTGCTTACAGTCACAAATTAAGTTTTCACTTTACAAGCTGGGCATGGTGATACACACCTGTGATCCCAGGTCTTGAGAAGCTGAGGCAGGAGGATCATCATGAGCTCAAGGCCAGCTTTGATAACATAGTGAGCTTAAAGGCCAGCCTGAACTACACAGCAAGACCCTTTCTCAAGCAAACAAACAAGCAATGACAAAAAGAATCAGCGTGCTGTCTAGGCCACACCCCTGGGACTCTCGTGAGATGGGACCGAGACTGGGTGTGGTGTCAGCACCTGTAATCCCAGTGCTTGGAGGAAGATCAATATAAGCTGGATCTATGTAGTGAGACCCTGTAGCCCTATACTAAATGCATTAAAAAAAAAAAACCTGGTTATTAACTGTATAATTCAAGTCTCCACCTTTCAAATTCCCAAATTAGCATCATTTTCCTTGCTTTTTACATTCTGCCCTGTGTTTGTACTTTTTCTATTGGGTCTCCAACGTTTATCCTCCAGAACAAGAGCATTTAAACTTTTAAAGTTATGCATTGTTAGTATAAAGTTTGAGCTCAGCTCCCCAATATATATATACATGTACACACACACATATATATATACACATACATAGCTTTTACTAATACAACACACACACAATAGAAATTTAAAAATGTATGCAAACTATAAATGGAAGTCCTAGGTAGCCCTGTTGCATAGTCCCCAGGTCAGTGGTGGCGAGCCTATGGCATGCATGCCACAGCAGGCACGCAGGGCCTGTCTGTCAGCAGCTGAGCCAAGTGGCACCAGGAGCTGATCATCAGGTAACAGTGTTGTTGTTGTTGTTTCATAACCTCAGTATTCAAGTTTAATTGCAGCATTGGCATTCTGTGATGCATCAGTGGGTTTGAGGATGTGGTTTGGGGCTGCAGTCTGTAAAAGATTTGCCATCCCTAGAGTTATATATATCTCATCATAGAGATTTTTAAAAATCTAAACCAGTATTTATTGAGATGTAGGCTGTGGACATCTTTTAGTACCTAAGAATACTTCTAGTGGCTTCATTTCAGAGTCAAACATCTGTTGAGAACCACAAGTGTTTGCCCTGCTAGAATAAATGTATGAAACCCTCTCGTTATAATTGGGAGTAATTAGTATATTTCTTTGACCTTTTTAGACCAACCACTAGTTCTTGAAGTTGATTCTCACGTGATATAACATCTAGCCTTCCATCTCAACAGTGTTTTGTCTGAACATCTACTTTGTTTGGGATATACCTTGTTTCTGTAATTGATTTTAACATTTTAGGTCTGATTTAGTTTTTAGTGTCATGCTAAATGCATACAGAACTCCAGCTCTACCATGGAGTAGATGTATAAATTTGAAGACAGTTTTTAGAACCTACTGTAAGTTGAAAACACAAGAGTGAAAGAAAGTGGAGATAATTAACAATCAGTGGAAATCACCTCAGAAAATATGCTGTTATGAAAGATGATTCATGCATACTATACTGCCACAAAAAAAGGAACAGAGAGCCTTCCGAAGCTTGGGGATACCCAGATTTGCTCAGTCAAAGCATCTGGGAGAGAAATCAATGTTCAGTTGAACCAGTGTATCATTGAGTGCAGTATAACTCATGGTTAAGATAATAGTTAATGAGCCACTATGATGGTTATAAATAGTGGAGAGAATGCAGAATTCTGCTTGCCGTAGGCACTACATAAAAAATGAAGTGACAGTTATTCTAGAGTATCCTTTCTTTTTTTTTTTTAATTTAAATCCTTTGTTTACTAAAGGATGGAGGGATAGCAGACCTAGAAGTCAGTATAACCCACTATGTTCTGTGTCAGTGTGCAAGTGTATACTAGGTTTTTACCTGCAAGGAGCACTGGAGTTGCCATCACAAGACCGTTGCTTACCTTGCTAAGTTGGCTAGGATCTCTGAACACGTTTTCTAGTCTATGAAATGGAGTTGGTAATGTTTGTGCAAACCATTTGTAAGGTTTTTGAAAAGCTAATGCAAAACATTCAGAGAGAGTGATCTGGCAATAATGAAGGTAAGGAAATAGGGAAACGAGGAAGCGGGATTAAAAAGGAATTAAGCTTTGTGCCAACTCCTCACAAAGAATGTCATCGTATGCTACAGACCTTTACTGGTAAACATTTTAAGAACTAAAAAGCACAGAAATTTTGAAGCACTTCATAGGAGATGATGAAGCATCACAGCTAATGGTCCTTAACAATGTTATGTTAACATACATTTTTTTTTGCCAATCCTTTCAGAAAGTTTAAATCCATGAACTATCATATAAATTTTTCAAAATTTATCACATAATCTGTATGAAATAACAAATGAAACACAGGAAAAGTTCTAAGAATAAAGATGTTTATCATTATATGTATCTGCTAATAAAAATCTGATAGTAGAGTGGTTAAATTTTACATCTCCCATAAGATTAAATTATGCTGTAATCCCAGCACTTGTGAGGCAGAGGCAGGAAGGTGGGTATGAGTTCAAGACCAGCCTGGGCTACAAAAGTGAGCCCAAGGCTAGCCTAAACTACATAGCAAGACCCTGCCTCAAAAAACAAACAAACAAACAAAAAAAAGATTAAATTATGTACTAAATAAGTATTTATGAAGCATTTGTGATACTATATTAATGAAGCACTTTTAATTATTTGAGCATTTCAAAAAAATTCATACCGATGTCAGTAATATTTTTCTACGTGCTAAGAGTACATGTCATTTTTTGTGCAAATATGCATAAATTTGCCTTAAAAATTACTACAAAATCTAAATGTGCAAGCTTTCAAGAGCAGTATACCATTTGGAATATTTGATTATCTTCCATGTAAACTAGAACTATAAAGAATACTTTTCTAAAAAAAAAAAAAGAATACTTTTCTAGGTTTATATGACAGAAGACATAACTGTGTACATGGGTACATTCAAATTACACTCCTTTTTTTTGTTTCAGAACTTCTGTTTGTTTGTTTTATTTATTTATTTATTTTTATGGCCGGCTCAGCCTTCCCTGAAGGCAGGGCTGGCGCAGCATGTGGTGCCGGGAATCGAACCACAGTCCCTGCAGCCTCCTAAGCTTTAGACCACTGAGCCATCCTGCCAGGCCCCATCAGATTATATTCTTAATTTAAAATGCAATGACTGTTTATAGCCATCATTTATAAATAGTGCAGAGGCCGGGCGTGGTGGCGCACGCCTGTAATCCCAGCACTCGGGAGGCTGAGGCAGGAGGATCGGTGCGAGTTCGAGACCAGCCTGGGCTCCAAAAGTGAGCTCAAGGCCAGCCTCAACTGCATAGCGAGACCCTGTCTCAAAAAGACAAAAATAAATAAATAAATAAATAGTGCAGAGTATTTTAAGTCTGCGGATGGCAGCCCATTAACCACGCCTTCGCTCGGTCTGCGCTAGGTGCTGATCGTCTGCAGCACAGGCTTGGCGGGGATCATGCTGCTCAACTACCAGCAGGACTACACCGTGTGGGTGCTGCCTCTCATTATCGTCTGCCTCTTTGCTTTCCTGGTCGCTCACTGCTTCCTGTCCATTTATGAAATGGTAGTGGATGTATTGTTCTTGTGTTTTGCCATTGATACAAAGTACAATGATGGGAGCCCTGGCAGAGAGTTCTATATGGATAAAGTGCTAATGGTAAGTACTTTAAATACCGTCTACTACTTGAAAAATAAAAATGCTAATAAAAATATTTCGCTAGGCTTTCTTTATGTGAAATTTTCTATCATGAGCAGCAGTAATTCCAAATTAACACTCACTCCTGAACAAAGTTAATTTCTAGAAAATCAGGAAAAGGGTCCTCTAAAATATGGAGCATTTCAGATCCACCCACGTGAGCAGTACTCATTAGTTGTCCCTAATGCCCACTGTTCTACCCTGCTGCCCTTCTCTGCAGCTACACAAATTTTAATACACTTTAAAAAATCCATTTGTGAGGGATCTGTTCTGGGAACGGAACCCAGGACTTTTGCATTAACCCGGGTTGCTGCATGGATGGATGGATGGATGGACAGACAGATGAATGGACAGACAGACAAATGGATAGATATTTTGAGATGAAGTCTTGCTCAATAGTTCACATAGGTCTCAAACTTGAGATCCTCCAACTTGAGGCTCCCAGAGTACTGGATGATAGGCATGCACCACCATGTCCAGCTTGAATGATTTTTAAAAGTACTGTCTCGCCCTTGAAATGGAGCAGCAAGCTCCAAGCCACTGACATGCTAAACTCCTTTTCCTGAAATGATCCTTAAAGACAAAAACTTCTCAGATTTTGATGCCTATTTTTCTGTTCTGCAACCTTTGCAAATGCTACTTCTGTTAACTCTAAAGTTCATCATGAATATGCTGTGCCAAATTGAAGACATTTCATACTGAGTATACATAGCAGACACATAACTGATGGATTGCTTTATGTTTATCTTAGTCAAGATCTGAATCTTTACATAGATAGTATTTGATGTGATGGCTTTTATGCTCTCCTATGTGAGACCCTTAATTAAAATTTTGGACAATTTTAAAACTACATGATAATAGTTAATATATTGCTTGCATCAAGATTAAACGGTACTAAATTAAAAGTTTTTTCAATGAAAATACTTTGTTACTAAGCAATGAAATAACCATATCTTGAGAATAGATAATATTGAAAACTAAACATACTTTGAGATAATATATCATTTTCTACAAGTGTGATTTTTCAGTTAAATTGGATATTTGTATTAACAAATGAGCTAGATTTTTTTTTAATAGAGTTCTAAATGATTTAGCCAATCTCTTTCTCATTGATTATCTCTTTGAAAGTCTGAGAGTGTCATGCACTATCTATTTTGGACATTTTCATAAATCTGAATTAATACTATCTGGTTATTTTCATGGTATTTGATTTGTGAGTGTTACATCTTTCTGTGATTAGAATATTTGGAAGAATTCGTTTTTGTTAAGTCACTGATCAAAAGCAGAGTAACAGTAGTTATTCCATCTGTGAGAATGACAAGGATATTTAACAAAGTGCTCCATAATCTTTGACAGAATAGAAGTTTTGTATTTTGGGGAGTATTTCCAGTTTAACTGCTGACTGTAGGTTCCCATGGACCAGACAGACATTAAAAACAATAAAGTATGTTATTGTTTGACTTAAAACAAAAAATTTCATGCTTAGTAAAATTAAATTAGTGCTTTTACTTTCAAGGTTTTTAAAGTAGAGTTATAAAATAAAATGTTCCTGTTTTAATTGAAATTGATATGGGAAAATAAAATAGTATTCTAAGGATGGAGAAGTAGTCTCTTAAAATATTAGTTTTGGGGCCAGGGTGATAGATAGCTTAGTAGAATAAATGCCTGCCTGGCAAACACAAGGTCCTTAGTTCAATCCCCTCTCCTGCCCCCCCCCCAAAAAAAACTTAAGACAGTTTATTCTACTGGGAAAAATGAGCATTATTTCTTGGAGCCGTAGTGACATTGTCACAATCAGTGGATGGAAAGATTTTACATCAGAGAAGTGCAGTCCGTCCCACAAATATATCAGATACTAAATATTATTTACCATTATGATTTCAGTCAATTCCTATACAGAGATTGAATCAAACATAAATGTAAGCCTTGTCTGCTGGCTCACATCTATAATTCTAGCATTTTGGGTAGTTGAGGGAAGAGGACCTCAGATTCTTTGAGCCCAGCCTGGGCAACTTAGCAATTTAGTGAGACCCTGTGTCAAAATCTTAAAATAAACTAAAATAAAAAGGGTTGGGAATGTAGGTCAGTGTGAAGGCAGAGGGTTCATTCCCGGGTGCCTTCAAATGCATAAATGAGTGGACATTCCTTAGAATTCATCTTCCAGCTGAAATCTGAAAAGACGCAGGAATTTATGCTTTGTGATTCAATTTATATTTTGCAGGAATTTGTGGAAAACAGTAGGAAAGCAATGAAAGAAGCTGGTAAGGGAGGCGTTGCTGATGCCAGAGAGCTAAAGCCGATGGTAGGTGGAGATGAGGAGGCAGCCAGCCTCCAAGAATTTCACTTTCACTTCCTCTCTCTCTTTGTTTTCACCGACTACACTTCTTCTGGAGACGCTCTTGTTATCTGTATCACTCAGGACATGCTGCTCTTTCTGTTTGTGTGCTTACCCATCACTTGGATGACAGAGTTCTTTTCACAGCTGAGACCACCTTCTGTAAAAGTAAGCTGAAAGGAACAGCATTGTCACCAGGGTGTAGGGAACTAGGGGTGAGAGTTTCATCTCTGTGGTGAAACTGCTGTTCCCCATTTTCTTTTTTATCTGTCAGTATTTAGTTTTTATCTAACTGAATGTTGGATGTTCATCATTTTGGAAGGTGAAATAGCAATTCCTTTCAACTTGCTAAAGTTTGTATTCTTTCTTTTTTTAAATATTGTTCTGTTTACATTGCTGTCTTTTCCCTTTGGTGACTTTTCTTCTGTTGCCTAGATTGTACTTTATTTCTTAAACTATTTCTCTGTGGCAGTCACAAGGTATTTTCAATCAATAGCCACACTCCCTCTCAGTGAGACTACCTAGTCTATTCCCAGCTTGCTTGTGAACAGGAAAAAATTTTCCCTGGTCAGTTATTTATTTAGTATTAATTTAATGTTAATTCATTCAGCTTTCATTTGGAAAAAATATCTGATCAGTATAAGAGAATCCTGAGTTGTATTCCTCTAGACATTTTCACTGCAACATAACAGATGTGTGTAGCATATATTGATTTAATTAAGCACAGTGGCAGTGCTGCCAGCTTATGGGACTTGGAGAAATGAGAGAAATTAGAATGGAGAAATTCGAATTTCTTGTTCTAATGTTTGGCTGTCCTTGTTGTGGGGAAATAAAGATCCCGAGCCTAACACTTAAGAGGACATACTGTGCATAAAATCTTAAAATATAACTGCCTTTCCCACCTTTTCTGTCTTTCCAGTGATTGAAATTTCCATTGAATCATTCTCTAGTAATAAACATTTAAAAAGGGAGAAGTTGAAACCTTGCTAACTTGGCCATACACTGGCATGTGTTTCTGTATTATTCTTTAGTAAATAGTATATGAGTGGTGGTAGACCAGAATACAAGTATTCCTTGCTTAGCTATATCCCTAACTTATCTGAACTATAATCATAGAAAATTATCCCAGTCATATGGCATTCTGCTAGAAGCCAAACATTTTAGGAAGTTTTTCTAATGGTATTTTCAGTTTTAGTGTGGTGTCCCTTTTCACCAACAATGCATTACAATCTTCATTCAGTTTTTGCTTCTGTTTTATGTTTACCAGTTTACTGCTTACTGCAAATAATTGTTTGCTGTATCCCAAAATACATTTTTTATGTGCATAGTTCTACTGCTTTAAACATTAAACCATTTGATCCCCAAGAATACTTCAAGTGGTTGAAAATTCCCCAAAAGAGAAGTGTAAAGTCTCACTTAAACAAGAGCTTTATTTTTTAAGTACTCAATACCTTACCTTTCTATTTCTTTCATAGTATGCATGATCAGAGTTGGCCCCTACTGTCATGCACCATCCTCTGTATCAGGAAATTATCTGAGGAATTTCCCTAAAGTTTGGGAATTAAAATAAAATTTAGAATTGTTTATTTGTATTTGCACGTGTTATTCTCTTAGGTATACGTTCTACAACAGAGCATCATGCCTGTCTTGCAGTATGTCCAGAAACACTGCTGCTGTCTTCTTTAATGCAATATTTTAATTTAGGGTTTATTTTTAGCCTATAAAATAATTCTCAGGCAAATGAGGCTTAAATTTTTCCTTTTGATAAAGGATCATTGAACTACTACAACCGCAAGTTTTCTTCTTTGACTTTTTCTTAGAAACTTACAAGTAAAGAAAATTGTAAAGATTGATGAGGTCTTTCTATAGTTTTTGGAAACAGTTTTAGAAAAATTTACCAAATGCAGTGATGATGCTTATGAAAATCTAGCTGTCCGTTGCTGTCATACAAGGAAGGACTTAATGGCAAAAGGAAGGGAAAACTTGGTCTTTCCAGGAACGTGAGTTGGAGAAGTAGGTTGTGTATGTCTCAGTGATGATCTCATAGGAAATGTGACTTCAAACAGTCACAGGAATTTTGGTCACAGTAAAAAAGGCTCAAAGGAGGAGTTCCAGTCCATTTGCTCCTATTGCTGTTAGTGCCCATGTATACATTTGTATCATCATTCATGATCTCTTTTTAATGGTAATTGTCTAAGATTATACTCTGTGTGACTTTGTTTTCTAGGCTTCGGGAGCAAGTTCTGCTTGAACCTAGCCGACGGTTATGGAACCCATTGACATTCCAAAACAATATATACACATAACTATGTATTTGTGTGTGTGGGTGTGTGTATATATGTATATGTATGTGTGTGTGTGTATATATATATATATATATATATATATATATATATATATATATATATGTATGTATATATACACACACACATAATCAGCCAAAATCAGAAAAAAGGAACAGGGATTTAATACCTTTTTTATGCTTATTTTTGTCAAACATGTACTCCTTTCATACGGGTGGCTTTTACAAGGCAACTTCCGTCATTTAATGTTTTTGATTGTAATTGTCTTAATGGAAATGTTAGATTCATATCTGATTAACATTTTTAATAACTTAGAGGAGATTTTAACTTTAGTTACTTAAATTAGGTAAAATTGTAACAAATTCTTGTCTAAAATTTATTCAGGAGTAATTTCCTGATGTGTGTATCACAAGATCTTCTTTTGCCGAGGCCTAAGTCCCAGCACATCAAGACAAGGCGTGTGCTTTCAGATAAACGCAGCATCATTGCGGTCAGTCTCCCCCCAATCAAAAGCCAGGTCATTTTACTTTTAGAAACATGCAAGTGGGCCCACCATGGGAATTTTCTTAGTAGCTCATACATTTGTCAGCCAACATTAAAGAGAAACCAACTCCTCAGGTATTTGTAGTTTACCCTAATGCTTCTATAGAAGAAAGCTGGAAAAATAGAAAAGGGTAGATAATCTTTCTTATGCAAAGTTTTTCCTTGCATTTGTCTTTCTTTTTTTGACTTCAGTAGCATCCTCCACACATTCGTGTGCCTGATTTGAACGGAAGCTGGGGCACCCAGCAAGTTTAGTCTTTAGGTTTCCGTGTATTGATTTGTAGATTATGTAATATTAGGAGGAATAAAAAGGGAAAAATATGTGGAGCATAGAGCATTGAAAATTGCAGTGCTTTGGCTTCTGCTTCCCAAGAGCATCAGTGGCTTAGGGTTAAAACAGCCATTGTATTCAAATGTTTGCTATAAAATCTGAAATCACACTGGCAGGTGCTCCTCTCTTTGGCAATTCATAGAATATCCAGTGTTCTACAATGTTTAACTACAGAATTGGTTAATGTTTTGATCCTCAAGTGTGAATGTTCTCTATGTTTGGGGATGGGGTTGAGGTTTTTTGTTTTGTTTTATTTTGTTTTTTACTCTTGAAGCTTACCAGATATGAATGGCTAATATTCCATTGTTCTGCTTATTGTAATGGTGAATGCTTTAAGGAAAAAAGTGTAATTTGCTAAGAATAATTCATGATCTGTTTATGCGATAACTCCTTTTTGTTACAATTTTTTTAAAAAAAGCTATTTTTGTTAATGTAAAGTAAATATTTCAGAGCAGATTTTTTAAACTTATTGCACTAAATACAGGCTCTGTACAAAAAAAAAGAAAAAAGAAAAAAAAAGTCTCAGCATTTTATCATTCCATGGAAGGAGAATCTTTTGAAAGAAAGCATTGCCTCTGGCCAGAATTGGACAGTAAATTAGACTGGTATTATAGGAAGCATACAGTTAATGTCACTAAGAGTTAATAAGCAGCTTTTGCCTAATATGCTTCCTTTCAAAGGGTTGGACCTTTAAATTGCTGCAAAAAAGTAAATTGTATTTTTTTTAAGTATTGGTGTTCTTTAGCTACACTAAAATGTGCTAAATGCCTTGGTTTCTTTTCAAAGCTCATGTAATATTTCTGATTTTCCAGAATATTTGCAATAAGAGTCTGGATTAACACACACATGCACATGCATACAATTAAGAGTTCGTATTTTAGCAAGATGTGGAAACCAACGTTTTCGGCATAGCTATTTTGAAATAATAATTCTCCAGAAGTTAACATCGAACATCTAGTGTTGCCAGCATCACTGTACTCTTTTCTATGATTTGAAATGAAATAAATATAATTATGTAACTAACAATTATCCAAATAGGTGAGAGAGCAAATCATGTAAGAATACTATCTGTTTCATAGCCACACAGATTTTGGACTTTCAGAAACACTGGGAACTAAATTTAGAATTGGCAAAAGCTTAGAAGATGGGTGTCCAGACAGAAGACACTCCAGGAGCTAGCTCTGTTAGGAGGTGCTCCTCCAAAGGGACCTGATGGAAACCTTGAGCTTGGAATTTAGATTCTACTCACTTGGACATCCTGCATCATGGATTCTCGCTGCCCCTTGTTTCATGTGCTCGCAATCTCAGCTATTTGGAAGCCACCAGGAATGCTTTCTAATTATCATTTGCAACTAGAACTGTAATCAGAAAAACAAATTTGTATTTTTGTATAACTTGATTGTGTGCCATTTTATATAACAGGTCCTGTTTTACAAATAAATTTTGTTTTACTAACATTGTGTTTAGAAATTATGATCTATGTGTAACCATGTCATTTGAGTTTTTAATTAATTTCCAAGCTGTTTTCCTTAAGTAAATTTGTGTGCCATATAGATATATGCAAATATGCATATATATTACACAGGCACAGATAGATATTTGATATATAGAATATCACTCTCACATGAACTTCGTTCCTGCTTCATTTGATACAGAGTCATAGAGGCTCTTTAGCTGTGTTTCAGTGCTTGGAGACAATGTTCAGCTATTCCCGCTGCCTCTTTTATTCATCATAAGTCATTCTTCAGCTAGTTATGGCTTGCTGCTTGCTCACTGCTTCCATCTTCTGCCCAAGTGAGGAGAATAGATGAAAAACAAAAATTATCTGTGACATGTGGATACCTGAATAATTTTATAAACCATTGATTCTGTGTTGTGGTTTTTGTCTTTTTCTGTGATGGTTTTTTTCAAAACTGCATTTAGGAGTCCTATCTCTAGGGTTATTGTTAGGATCTCCTATTGTATGTGGCACTGGTGTCCAGAGCATCATTGTTTTCTGACATCAGATAGTTAGGGATTTGGTACATAGCTTACACCTTGTAAATTCCTGTCTCAAAACTAAGCTGTGCTATAATATGATATAAAGGGAAAGGGTTAAATGCCAGTGTAAATACAGGAGACTTGTCTTCAAACAGAGGCTTAAAGTATAATAATAATAATAATAATAATAATAATAATAATAATAATAAAACATTAGCAATTTAGCAAGGGCACTGAGATTGTATAATCTTTGCATGGATGAGTAGAGCTCAAAACAGTTTGTTCATTTAAACCATTTAATTTAATGGTTAACATTCAGGATTAAAGCTTTTATCCTATCCTACAGGATAATGAAGTTCAAAGTCACTGCAGTTTAGGAAGCTTAAACTGTACATTGGTCCCTGAATGTCTTCTGTAAGGGAAGTGCTTACTGAATTTCTTTAAAAATTATACTACAAGTAAGTTTTCCTTTGTGAAAATGGTCTTTTACTCTTATTTTTCATTTTTGTTTCTTTTTTTTTCTATCTTTTTTTGTGAAAGCCATTAATTTGCTGATCATAAACTGTTCCCAGTACCACTGGCCTTAATATTTACCAAGAACTCTCCTTTCTTTCCCAGAGGAGTTTCAGAATTTCTCTCCAATAGACAGTGGTAAGGGGCTGACCCTTCATTTTGTCCCTATCTTAAACCAGAGTGATATTTCTTCCTTCCTGTTGTTCAAAACAGGGTTGCATGCACCAAATATTTGCAAGGCTACACATTTCCACTATCCACATTCAGTAGATACTAAAAGGTATTTCAAGACATCCCCAGTATATGATGTAGCACTGTGAGATCATTTGCAAAACCAGAGCTGTGTGCTATGATGATTTGAACATTTTATTTATTTTACTGTTGGCCACTATTCTCTCATTTGAATTGGAATTTGTAGACTTTTCTTTAAACGGTATTTGAAGTTGCACCTTTCAGTATGTAAATTCTCTACTAATGCTATGGGGAAAAATTCTTGGAGTCTCTAAGACTTATCAGTGCACCTGACACAGTTAAGTTTTGCATTCTTTTCATGCATTCCATCTGACAGTAAGATAAGATCGGTGAGTATATTGGAGAATTGTGGGCTCGTAAGCAAGTGTGCAAGTCTGAGTCATGTATTCTGCATTTATAGCACAGAATACCTTTTGCTTTAAGTGCATATTTATATAGCATTTATACTTAGGAATGCATGTCAGTCCTTTTGAAAAGTATGCACTGTTCCTGTACAGTGGCTGCTTTTGGAATCTAACTCTGTTGAATGGCACATAGCCCAAGTCTTGAAAAAGGGAGACATTTGTCTCAAGAAAATCTAAAGCTAACAAATTTCAAAAACATAAGAACTAAACATGCTATATATACTTACAAATTTAAAATAACATACTTTTCAAATTTCATAAATTTGAGCCAAATTCTTATATTTCATGTTTTAACTTAGAAAGCCAATTTTAATCCAACATTTAAATCTTTGAAAATATCTTTTTTAAAGAAAGCTAAATGCAGTTTTTAAACTTGTGAATTTCTGTGGAAAAACTTTTTTTTTCTACAGAAATATCATAGTGCCCCTTCTCACCTCAGTTTTTCTATATGTAAAACTAAATGATGATTCAATTTTAATTTTGCATGAACAGTTGCCATATTTGTAAATTACATAGGCAGGACTTAAATTTGCTGTGTTGTAAGAGAATTTACTAGTGAATTTGTTTAGGTGATATGAAATTGTTAGGGAACCAAATATTAAACTATTCTTACATTTTGATACTTAGCTTTACAATTGAGTTGACTTTTATCAGACCAGGGAGCTCAAAACAAAAAAGCTTGTATTCATGCTCTAGTCAAGATCTAGTTGAATATGGAAACATTACTTTACCAAGAGTCCGGAAATTTTCCAATTTCATTTGCTGTGAACTGAATTAAATATGTGATACTTAAAAGCAGATTCATCTGAAGGCTCAGGGTCCCTTTGAATGTATGAAAGCTGTGGAATGTCTTTCTCTGAAATGCACCTAGCTCACCTGGTAGCTCTCCACATTTTCATAGAGGTGAGTAGGCCTCCCTGAAGATCATTTTAAGATGAAACTTAGCACCTTTGGCCTGGAATCATTTCCATAAAGAATTTTGCATGATTCAGTACTGGGTTTCTAAGTAGATACTGTACTAAACTGAATATAAGACCAGATGATCAATGCTGAATCTTTGAAACAATGAGATTTCTTACCTTGGAGGTTTGAGGAGGTATGGTCTTAACCCAATTATTAGCATTTTCATTAGCAATTTAAAAAAAATCCAAGAAGTGAATAGAGTCCTTGTAATTATCCATCAACCAAGTTACATGATTCTTTTTAGTATAGCTCAGATAATTACAAGTTACATAGTGCTATCAGTATTTCACTGTTAAAATATCTGTCAACGTGACTAAAAACAACTTAAGATGATAACTTGGCAAACATAGTATATATACTTGACCAAAAACAATGGAAAATTGCAAGAGCAGTTGCTAACGACAGGTGGCTCTCTTCCAGATAAGTCAGGGAAATTTTTTCTGCTTTTGAGTGTTGTCTACCCATCTTCCTTTACTGGGGAAGCACACGGAGTTCTTCACATCTGCAGCTTACTCTTAGCTAACAGTGTTGCATCTACATGGCAGCCCTCTGGGAAAGTTTTCTGCATCTTTGAAAAAAGTAAGCAGAAACACTAGAGGAGTTTGAAATTATTTAACATCTTATTCCAGTGGATCACAATTTATATAATCAAACATCAAACCACTATTTTTCACTAAAGAAAACACTGGAAGTTTTCCAATTGTTGGTTAAGAAAAGAAAAAATTTGGCTCCCTACCTTATCCCCACCCACTCTTTAAAACACCTCTAACCTTCCATAGTTATAGTAAAGGGCCAAAGTCTAGTCTAAGTTTGACAGGACATTTAGGGTCTGATCATAGAAATTACTTAAAAGAGAATATCCTGATAACTTGTTTATGAATCTTATCCATCCTTCCAGCTAAAAGTATCTAAGTTAGTTGTTGCTTGAGGAATATGTTAACCCACTACTCCACATGAGTTAAAGTAAGCATTGAAAAGACTTCAGAAAGAAAGGGCAGATAGAACAGGTCATGTGGACCTCCTTTAGAAATGGGAGAAGGCTCTTCATTTTACTGTGCTGACTTTTTAAATATACATTGTTAAAAATGGGTCACATGATAATGTGACAATAATAGAATAGCTTTGGGAACTGGTGACTTGAGGCAGTGACTATTAAGTAAGATTTTCCCTGTCATTTGGGTTCCAGTAGTCTGGGGCTCAGAACTTAATTTTTGCTTCTGTTGTTTTTACTGATTCTTCAGTAAAATCAGAAGTAGTTGAGATTTTTCAGAGATGATCACATGGGGAAAGTTCCTTTTTTCTACCATGTTGCTCTAATGTTGCTGGAGTCTATTGTGTTGTTTCCTGACTTCTGCACTCCCATTATAAGGATGCTGGGAATGCCATATGAGAGAAATTTCAGTTTTTCTATCAGAACATTCATGACCAATAAATATACTTCTGGTGGGCCTTGCACCTTATAAGGTAAATTCAAGTGGGTTGTTAGTCGATTTGATAATAGCAGGGGAAAGAAAATTTTACAACCAAGAAACAAAAAGGAAAGGAGTAAAGTTTAGGACATGTAACAAAATGATGTGTGGCTCTGAGAAAACAACCAAAGACAAAAGCCTATATTTTTTGAAGACCAAAGGTCCAACTCTTATCTACTAGCTGGCACAGCCTTTCTGAACTTGAAGACAACTTGAATAAGGCAGTTGGGTCTTAAAGACCAGTCAGCGTAGCAGGAACCTGCTGTTGATCTCTCAGGCACCGATTATTACACCCAGCGTCTATCTCTGCCTGTTGTACAGGGTGACAGGAACAGAAAATGGCACTGCAGTAAGTTTCAGTTGCTCACTGTCGTGTAACCTAGGATGAGAAGTGCATTGTGGTGCCATATATTTGATGCCTCTTGTCTTTTTTGTTTTTTTCATCTGCATTCTATTTCAGAGTGTCAAATTTTTGTATCATGTCATGTCTTTGTCCACTACAAACTGGAGTGTTACAAACCTCCACAAGTTCCACAATTTGGAATCATTTACTTTAACATTACTTTGGGTTTTTTCTTCTTACAGTGTCCCTATACTGTATGTGTGTGGGAAAATGAACATGTAGGTGCTTGAACATGCCCCACAGATACAGTTGTAGTTCTAGTATTTGTGACTGTTATTACTGACACAGTACTGACTTGACAGATGGAGCATTATGCTCTCAGAGGACTTTAAAAATATGTATATTAAGCAATTAACTTTCTGGAGTTATCAAATCTTGCTGGGAAATTAACTTCCAAGAGCTCTGAATTGGATGGCATTCCATCTGGCTTCAGAGTACAATGAGCTTACATGAAATGGAGCTTTGAATTGGTTTTTCTTGTGCAGAAATATGGACTAGAAAAAAGTGCTGATCTAATGCAAAGTTTTCTCTGTGTACTGACTCAGTTGCCAGAATTATAATGAAAATTGTATTTTAGTCTAATAAATGTATAGAATTTTTTATGTAATAAATAAAATTTTATAGGAAAGAATGTCATTGTCTACTGTGTTAACGCTTACCCATGGTGATGATTGATAGAAAGTGATCATTGTTTCAAATTAGGTCAGTGTAAAAACAAAAATTAGGCAGTGTGCTTCAAGAGTATGCTCAGCTATCCTTTTCTGCCATTTCTCAGCCTATTCCAGGGTGCTTGGAATAAGAAATATAAATGTGATAAAATGAGTTTCTGATACTTCCCAGCCAGGTTTCATAGCTAGAGTCTGAATAGGCTTATGAATGCTAAGGTTACAAATGAATTCTTTTGTCAGGCAGAACAGAAGAGCCCCGATAGATAAGGTTTGCCAAGGGAGGTATGAACTAAAGCCCCGCTCTATACTGTTAGTGGGTTTGCATGTGGCTGTGGTGTGTGTGTTATCACTTAGGCAATAGCTCCCCAATGTTAGGGCTAGGAACGTCAAAATTGTTTAAAATGAGTGAGTCACTTAAGTAGTCAGGGATGTTCTTCCTAAGTGGGAGACCTGTTGCAAGATCTCTCTCTCCCCCTCCCTCCCTCCTCTCTCTCTCTCTCTCTCTCTCTCTCTCTCTCTCTCTCTCTCTCTCTCTCTCTCTCTCTC